>OY726523.1:65042618-65330791 GCA_963383655.1 Bathymodiolus septemdierum
TCATTTTTCAATTTACTGATTCTGATTACCCCTTCAAACTCTTCTTACAAACAAAGAATTATGAAAAGAAAATTTAAACGTTTATGGTCAACAGATTTAGTAATATCAATGAAATGAACAACTAGGGGTGTAACGATACACTTTTTCCACAAGCGATACGCATCACGATATTTGATATGTATTACGATACGCTTTATAGGAAACTGTCACTATTCCTTGAAGTCCATGCTGGTCGACATGGGCGCTGCCATGTTTTTTTTTTTATATGAGGTCGCTTACGTACTAGCGGAAATTATAAATATTTGATATTTGATTAATTAATTTCAAAAGCGTAAATTAATCGATTCACTTTTCTCAAAATATTAATTAAATGATCACCAAAAGAAGAAAACGGAAGTTCAACACTACTTTTTAAAAAAAAATTAGCTTCATATCGTTTGTATCGTAAGCGGCCTCCACGTATCGTGAACTGAACCGTCCCCAAAATAATCACGATTTCGGTACATACGGTGAATCGTTTCCCCCTTATGAACAATCATCTCTCACCTCAAATCATTGAACACAAAAAAGATGACATATGGGGTTAGAAATCCAGGTCCTGACTTGGGACAGGCACAACAATGCTAATGTTTATCAGTTTGATGTAGGCCCATGGCAAGGTGTACTCAATAAAAATATTATGTGATAAAGTTTGTTGGCTAGTTACTTGCAGCAGCACTTCCAGTCATAGACTTAACCTCTAACTGACCCTGCTATTGTACAGTCCAGGGACAGAAATTAACAGGGGCCCAGTCACACATGGCCCCTAGATTTTGGTATGGGCTACTAAACTTTTACCTATAATTTAGTTAAACATATAGACATTTTTATTCAAAAATCTTGTCTGGGCTACCAGCTTGAACTTCCCAATTTCTATCCCTGCAGTCCATGTCATGATGTGTATGTTGTCGTTCATTTTTGTGATAGTGTGTGTCATTCATTTTTGTAATGGGGCGTGGTCTTCTTCAGTGGAAACGAATCTGTGCAGGCTTTTTTTATTGATATATTTATATCTGTATTGTCATTGGAGATCCCATTACTAAGATATTACGATGAAAGGGTTCATTGTTATATATATCTGTATTGTCATTGGAGATCCCATTACTAAGATATTAAGATGAAAGGGTCCATTGTTATATATATCTATATTGTCATTGGAGATCCCATTACTAAGATATTACGATGAAAGGGTCCATTGTTATATATATCTGTATTGTCATTGGAGATCCCATTACTAAGATATTACGATGAAAGGGTTCATTGTTATATATATCTGTATTGTCATTGGAGATCCCATTACTAAGATATTAAGATGAAAGGGTCCATTGTTATATATATCTGTATTGTCATTGGAGATCCCATTACTAAGATATTACGATGAAAGGGTCCATTGTTATATATATCTGTATTGTCATTGGAGATCCCATTACTAAGATATTACGATGAAAGGGTCCATTGTTATATATATCTGTATTGTCATTGGAGATCCCATTACTAAGATATTACGATGAAAGGGTCCATTGTTATATATATCTGTATTGTCATTGGAGATCCCATTACTAAGATATTATGATGAAAGGGTCCATTGTTATATATATCTGTATTGTCATTGGAGATCCCATTACTAAGATATTACGATGAAAGGGTCCATAGGTATATATATCTGTATTGTCATTGGAGATCCCATTACTAAGATATTATGATGAAAGGGTCCATTGTTTTATATATCTGTATTGTCATTGGAGATCTCATTACTAAGATATTATGATGAAAGGGTCCATTGTTATATATATCTGTATTGTCATTGGAGATCCCATTACTAAGATATTATGATGAAAGGGTCCATTGTTATATATATCTGTATTGTCATTGGAGATCCCATTACTAAGATATTAAGATGAAAGGGTCTATTGTTATATATATCTGTATTGTCATTGGAGATCCCATTACTAAGATATTACGATGAAAGGGTCCATTGTTATATATATCTGTATTGTCATTGGAGATCCCATTACTAAGATATTATGATGAAAGGGTCCATTGTTATATATATCTGTATTGTCATTGGAGATCCCATTACTAAGATATTACGATGAAAGGGTCCATTGTTATATATATATCTGTATTGTCATTGGAGATCCCATTACTAAGATATTACGATGAAAGGGTCCATTGTTATATATATCTGTATTGTCATTGGAGATCCCATTACTAAGATATTATGATGAAAGGGTCCATTGTTATATATATCTGTATTGTCATTGGAGATCCCATTACTAAGATATTACGATGAAAGGGTCCATTGTTATATATATCTGTATTGTCATTGGAGATCCCATTACTAAGATATTACGATGAAAGGGTCCATTGTTATATATATCTGTATTGTCATTGGAGATCCCATTACTAAGATATTACGATGAAAGGGTCCATTGTTATATATATCTGTATTGTCATTGGAGATCCCATTACTAAGATATTATGATGAAAGGGTCCATTGTTATATATATCTGTATTGTCATTGGAGATCCCATTACTAAGATATTACGATGAAAGGGTCCATTGTTATATATATCTGTATTGTCATTGGAGATCCCATTACTAAGATATTACGATGAAAGGGTCCATTGTTATATATATCTGTATTGTCATTGGAGATCCCATTACTAAGATATTATGATGAAAGGGTCCATTGTTATATATATCTGTATTGCCATTGGAGATCTCATTACTAAGATATTAAGATGAAAGGGTCCATTGTTATATATATCTGTATTGTCATTGGAGATCCCATTACTAAGATATTAAGATGAAAGGGTCCATTGTTATATATATATCTGTATTGTCATTGGAGATCCCATTACTAAGATATTACGATGAAAGGGTCCATTGTTATATATATCTGTATTGTTATTGGAGATCCCATTACTAAGATATTAAGATGAAAGGGTCCATTGTTATATATATCTGTATTGTCATTGGAGATCTCATTACTAAGATATTACGATGAAAGGGTCCATTGTTATATATATCTGTATTGTCATTGGAGATCCCATTACTAAGATATTACGATGAAAGGGTCCATTGTTATATATATCTGTATTGTCATTGGAGATCCCATTACTAAGATATTACAATGAAAGGGTCCATTGTTATATATATCTGTATTGTCATTGGAGATCCCATTACTAAGATATTATGATGAAAGGGTCCATTGTTATATATATCTGTATTGTCATTGGAGATCCCATTACTAAGATATTACGATGAAAGGGTCCATTGTTATATATATCTGTATTGTCATTGGAGATCCCATTACTAAGATATTACGATGAAAGGGTCCATTGTTATATATATCTGTATTGTCATTGGAGATCCCATTACTAAGATATTATGATGAAAGGGTCCATTGTTATATATATCTGTATTGTCATTGGAGATCCCATTACTAAGATATTATGATGAAAGGGTCCATTGTTATATATATCTGTATTGTCATTGGAGATCCCATTACTAAGATATTATGATGAAAGGGTCCATTGTTATATATATCTGTATTGTCATTGGAGATCCCATTACTAAGATATTACAATGAAAGGGTCCATTGTTATATATATCTGTATTGTCATTGGAGATCCCATTACTAAGATATTATGATGAAAGGGTCCATTGTTATACATACATCAATAAAAACAGCTACCAATCTTTTTATTCACTCCTTTTTTCATTTGCTTACAAATTTGGTTGCCACAATTGATCCTAAAATTGTTGACAAAAAGAACATTCATTCTTAACATACTTCACTTATTGTGTATTCATCTGTAATTTCTTCTCCTTCAGCTAAACGGAATCTCTTTGAACTAAGTAACTTGTCTTTTTTGTCTTTTCTTAATGCTGAAATTAAAGTTAAAACATAAATCACAATGAAACCTTTAATTTGGCGAGTTAGTTTGAAAAGAAGGTTTGCATCAATTTTATCTGTCAGTTAGAAATTTTCTTAATTTGTTTCACTTCATCAAGTTTTCGTTTTTACCGGTTGGTTTGGTTTTATGGTGTTTAATGCCACTTTCAACAATATTTCAGCTATATCGTGGCAGTCAGTTTTATTGGTGGAGGAAACCGGAGGACCAGAAGAAAACCACCGACCTGCCACAAGTCACTAGGGTTGGTACCAGAATAATATTTGTCGTTAAACAAAAACCACTCATTGACTCTAAGACAATCACAGGGGCTTGTTACAAATTTTTTTTACCCATCGACTGACAACTCTGTAATGAAGATTACACTCCAACTGTAGATTCTTTAAAATAATAAACAAGATCTGCATGAGTCGAGTTGATTATTTTTAGAATCTACAAGTTGGAGTGTATTCTCTTACATAATACATTTCCATCTACAAAGGTGTTTTCATTTTATATTTTTACACTTTTAATGTTTAGAAAGCAAAATAAGACATCAATTAACAAAAATAAAACGACTAATTTTTATCGGTAAACATCCTTTCGGTTCTCGTTTATATATAGATATTTCAAGGTCTTTCAAGTGCCCCAAATGTTAACCTATGGTCTGTATGATTTGTAATTACTTGCGATTGGTTCTTTAGTTGTTTTTTGTATTGCGAGAATATTTTTTAAATGCTCACATACTTGTCAGTTCAAAAACATAAATCATGCCAGATTTTAAATACTTGTATTATGCCTTGTATATATTGATCAGTTACTTATTTAAACAAGTTGTTGATATCTTTTTTGAATAAAATTTACTATCAAGAGGCATATATATTAATTATACAATATAATAGTGTAGCACCGTGGATCTCCTGTACTTGACGATCGCAATACTGGTATACAAAACCCTAACCCCAACCCCTAAAAAAGTATTGTGATCGCCAAGTACAGCTGTCCTGTCACTGTAACCGGGTGGTTAGACGAATGTAAGCTATGAAACTCAAAACAGAGCTTAAAAATTCCAGCAGGTGTTCGATACGGCAAGTCTAAAAATATTTACAACACGTTTTTAATCCTTAAATGGTAAAAGTTCATATGTATGCAAGAACAAAAGAATAACCTGTAGATTGTTAAAAATAATCCACTGTTCGAACAATAGGGTGACGTCAGAGAAATGTATTGTCAGTCGAGGGATAAAATAAATTCGTAACAAGCCCATGTGAAGCACCTATTTTAACCACATTATTTAGTTTGTCACTCAAAACCGGTAAAATTCCAGATGATTGGAGATATGCTACTAGTGTCTGTCCTGCATTTAAAAAAGGTGATAAAAACAACCCTATAAATTAGAGAACGATCTCACTCATACCGGTATGTATCAGCTGCAAACTTTTAGAACATGTTGTAACAAGCAGTATCATGAAACATCTAGAATACAATATTGAATAATATATTATACGATCTTCAGCACAAGTTCAGATCATCCCGTTCTTGTGAAACACAACTAGTATCATTCATTCAAGACCTGGCCAAATCATCAGATAAAAACATCCAAACTGACCTCATAATAAAGAACTTCGCTAAGGCTTTCGACAAAGTGTCACATAAACATCCAGGGTTCGACATTAACGGTTGTCCGATTGCCCGGGGCAAGTGAAATGCGTCTTCGGGCAAGTAAAAACAGCACCCAACTTGTCCGATCGGGCAAGTGAAAATGATTCTGTGATATGTTCAATTCCTGAAGAGCAAAATGATTAATATTGAATTATTCAGTGTTGGAAGTCGCTGCGAATTTTTTTATCGTGTATTTTATGCCATTTTGTTTTATTTTGTTGACTACGGAATTCCCCTTTCTCAAATAAAGATCGTGTTATTTATATTAGCCAATCGTGAATGCCTAATTAGGAGGCGGCGCTGCATCAACATCATATTTATTTTTGCCGGCCAACGAAAAGCTCAAGTTATTTGCGGTGTTCCAATTTTAGAAAATTTTCCCTGATGTGTATTGCCTTTGCGATCAAAATATTGAAAGCGTGATAGATTACTGGAATAAAAATTCAAACAAACTATACAGTCGTTATCAGTCTATAATAAGGAACATTTATACTTAAATTTTCTAACAAAAATATTTCAGAAATACTCATCAATTACCCGTATTTATAAAACTGTCATATTCCCGCAAATTGATAGGTACATAATTATATAGCCAAATGATGCACTAACACTATGCCCACATCATCAGGTGTAAATAATTAATATGAGGGGTTATTCTACTCTATGACCGGTCATTGTAGATTGCATAGTTCTGCACTACATACATATATGGCACTTAAGAATTCGGGCTAGTAGTTTACAGTTTCGGGCAAGTAAAATCAATATGGCACTTGCCTGAATGGATAAGTTGGTCAAAAAGTTAATGTCGAACCCTGACATCTCATGTACAAAATCAGCTACTATGGTATAAACTGCAACGCTTTTCACTGGATAAAAGACTTTCTTACAGACAGAACACAAACAGTTATCCTTGAGGGAGAAACATCTAACAAAATACCTGTAACATCTGGTGTCCCTCAAGGAACAGTACTTGAACCTATATTATTTCTCATATTCATAAACGATCTAGCAGAATACATCCAACACAGCACTCTCCATTTATTTGCAGACGACAGCATCATATACAAACAAATAAAAAACAAAGAAGATGCAATAAAACTCCAACAAGATCTTGATGCTGCAGGTAAATGGGAACAAGACAAATGTACAGTAGTAAGTGTAACACAAAAGCAGAAAGCAATCTCGCATACATATCAATTGCATAGAGAAAGTTGACTCTGCAAAATATTTAGGCATTACCATTCAGAATAACTTAAAGTGGGACAAACATATCAACATCATGACAGCTAAAGCTAATCAGTCACTAGGATTCATTAAAAGAAATTTAAAATTACATTCACCAGCCATCAAAGAATATGCATTCAAAGCTTTAGTCTGACCGAAATTGGAATATTGTAACGCACACACAACAGCAAAAACTTCAAATCGAAAAAATTCAGTGGAGAGCGGCCTGCTATGTCAGTAACAGGTACCACAATACAATTTCTGTAATAGATATGATGTCTGATTCAAATTGGGCCCCACTTGAGGTGCACCGCATAAGGTACAGACTCATATTCTTTTACAAAGTCATACACCACTTAGTTGCCATACCATATTCAAACCTATTAATTCCAGTTGACACCAGAAGTCAGAACCAGACACACAAATCCAAATTCATTCAGGAACATCTTCTTCTTCTTTCAATATGGAAAAACTTCAACTTGATGAAGGTTACTTTCCGGCGCATGCCTGCAGGCATGAGTTTTTTTTTTTTTTTTTTTATTAATTTTCATTTTTTACAATTTTTCTTTTCTTTTTACTAGTATAAGATAAAAACATGTTGTAGCCTATTAGATCAGGTGTGGAAATGCTTTAAGGAAGACATCATGTGTCAGTCTCTCCCTAAAAATTTCTGTAGAGGTACTGTTTGTAATATGTTCAGGTAATTTATTCCAATCTTTGATAGTTCTGCAGAAGAATGAAAATTTGAATGAGTCTTTGTCTGATGGTTTTTGAATGGGTAGATCTTGTTCTGGATTGGCTAGGTATTGGGATGTTTTCATATGGAACTGCAATTTTGTTGTTGATTATTTTGTAGAATATATGTAATCTAGTTTTTAGACGTCTTTCTTGAAGTGTTGGACAATCAAGTGAGTGTATCATTTCTGTTACGCTGCTAGTATTGTGGTGTCTGTGGCATGCATATCTTGTTGCTTGTCTTTGGACCTGTTCGATTTCATAGATGTTTCCGGTGGTATGTGGGTACCAGACAGAGCAGCAGTATTCTAGTTTGGGTCGTACAAGAGTTTGTATGCTCTATCTTTTACAGATTTTGAATTAATTTGGAGGTTGCGTCTGATGAATGAAAGAGATTTATTTGCTTTGGACGTCATTTGTTGAATGTGATTGTTCCATTTTAAATCTGCTGATAGTGTGACTCCCAGATATTTTGCTGATTGTACTGATTCTAAGATGTGCCCATGCATGTTGTAGTAAAAATGTTGTGGCGATTTTTTGGTTGTTACTCTTAAGATGTTACATTTGTCTGGGTGAAATGCCATTAGCCAATCCTGTTCCCATTTGACAGCTGATTCAAGGTCTTCTTGTAGTTTTATGCAATCTGCTTGTGTTTTAATAGGTCTATATATAATGCTATCATCTGCAAAGAGTCTTATTTGGCTATGTTTGATGTAATCTGGTAGGTTGTTTATGTATAGACTCATACAGACATCAAAAGACTGAGCACTACAAATACTCATTCTTCCCCAGGTCTATCACACTTTGGAATCAATTGCCTACAACATTTACCACTGCAGACACAGTTGATGGTTTCAAGAGCATGATCCCAGTATCTGCCTTGATTCCAATTTTCACACCATAATTATCACTCATACTGACTCATACGTCATAGTAGAACTTTATCAAATGTATATAGTTTTAACCTTTGATTCATTGTTTATTGTATAAATGTTATAACTTTATGTATTAACTAAATTTAATACGGCGCTCTGCCAATAATCTTCAGTAGTGAAGGACGGCTAGAAATGTAAAGAAGAAGAAGACAATGCAAAAGATCATTATGATTTGTACGACCTCGTATATACACTTTTTTTTTACTATCTCTATGCTTTGATGATGAAACATTAATTTATACTACTAGTACCAATTTCTTCATTTCTGTTTCTGCTTCTTATCGCGTCTACATCATCAGATTTATGTTTGTATTGAGATTTTCTGTCCATTACAAGTCAATACAAAGTTATCTACCCTTTCATCAACTAATGACCGAAAATAAATGAAAAAACAGAGTACTATTTAATGTTCAAAAGTTATACTTGTCATTCAAAATTTGCTAAGTAAATGTTAGAATAATAAGAAATACAAAAACAGTATAATTATACAGAAAAATTCAGATTTCTACATGATTCATATTAAAATGTTCATTTGTATAGTTAGTTTGTGGTGGTGGGTTAGATTCTGTCTATTAGAAGCGCGCCAAATTTGACAAGGAAAATGGTAAAATCAAGAGACCGTGCAAGCACATTTCAGAGTGATTTATCACATTATTCTGACTGTATTGTATAAATGAAAACCATAGGTTTCTAACAATTATGAATAGAAATTTTATTAGTTAATATTTACACCAATATTATTATCGAGGATTTAGTATCCTTGTTATTATTAGCATCGTGTGATGGGTTTTCGTACTATTATCGATTTTCCGATATAGCGATTAACAGTGTTATCCCTTCATTCATATGACGATTGGAATGTTCAAAGAATGGCTAGTTAAATATTTCTTTGTACATAAGATTGTTTTAAAAGCCATTCTTGTATTTTAATATACTCCCAATTATCTGGCAACTTTTGCTGTCAGTAAAATGGCGTCATGAGTTTTCGTATGAAGTAAAAACAAGGCCGATATACGAGATGGAAACGAATATAAAATCCGGAAATGGCTGGTTTTAAAATTTCATGGTTCTGGCCATCTATCTACAAATCATACACATCTAAATAAAATAGCAGAATGTTTGAAAATGACCACTTTCAAAATTGTGTTTACTTTTGATGTTTTTTTTAGTGCTGAAACCACATGCACTGCAAGGTGACATGTATTTTATATAAGAAACAGGCACATTTCAGTCAGCTCTTTTGTTTACAATAACGATCAGTGACCCCATGACAGTTCCATGACAGGAAGAGCCAGTGTCTGGGAGGCAGACGACATAGTTCAATTTTATATAGCCCTTCTGGATTTTTTTCCAGCTACTTTATAAATGAAGTAAATTTTTAGCATTACAAAAAGTATGGTTCAGTAGGTAGGTTCACTATTTTTGGTACTTACGTCTTTAAAAGCAACCTTGAACATTTTTTAGAGATGTCACGTTGGAGTCCTGTTTACGTTCCAGAAATAGAAACCGGAAGACACGTCAAAAATAATGTGTGCGCTGTGGAAATCAAAATAAAATGGACGATACGAAAACATATGACATACGAAAACACATACCGTGACGATAATATGGCAATATGATAATCAGCAAAAGTTCAAAACCCACATCTATATTTTATCTACATTTATTGTCAGATCTTATATATATAGCCCACAGTTTCTATGGTAGGGTGTATTCATGTGCAATTTTAACCAATTGTCGCAGCCATCTTTATCTCAACGAGATTAGACCGTGATATACTTCAAATGTTTTGACAACCTTGGCTACATTGATAGTTTCTTTGACACTGTAATCTTATCAAGAAAACCAATGCCTTTCTTGGGCTACAATCAGTGCCTATCACCACTAAAGTTGTGAGTTCGTACTCCATTCATGGTGAGGTGTACTCGATTCAACATTATGTGACAAATTATGTCAGTCACTTGCGACAGGTCGGTGGTTTTCTCCTGGTACTTCTGTTACCTTCACCAATATTTTAAAACTGACCGCCACGACATAGCTGAAATATTGTTGAAAGTGGCATTAAACACCCTACCCCTCCCTTACTCTTTCTTGGGCCAGGCATAAATATTAGTAATCCATAAATAGTGAAAAAAAATCATAGGATGAAATGTTTTTTTTGGGGGTTATATAATGGTATGCGCACTTAGCAACACTGACCTGCTGCAAGTTGCAGACAATCACATAAAATTGCATGCACCACACCTTGCCATGAGCGAGAATTGAACTCGCAACTTTAGTGGTGATAGTTGCTGAATCCATAGATAGGTAGATGTATATTAAACTACCATTCCAATTTGAACAAGGATGTGGCCGCCACGATATAATTGGAATATTGTTGAAAGTGGCGTTAGACACCATAAACCTAAATCTAAACCATTATATTTATAAACAAATCTTCTTTGTTTTGTAGTCAAAGAAGAGGGGTTTGAGTGTAGAGGAGAAGAGAACAAGAATGATGGAGTTCTTTTTTGAAAAGGTTTGTCTTCATTTGGTATAAATTGCACACAATTTTAATCTTTTTGGAAATGTTCTTGTTATTGCCCCTTTTCAATTTCAGTTAGTATATTTCATCCAGTCCTCACGGTGAGCACTGGTCATCCGACCCAAGACCAGTAAAACTTTGTTTGGACTTGTAAATTTTTCAGTTTTTATTTAGAAATATCAAAATTAATTTAAGAATTTGATTCCGACTAGTAAATAAAAATTTTCATTTCGAAGACTGTTCATCAAAAAGTTTGTCATGTGCATCTCATACATATTAGATGGGAACTCCTTAAAACGTTGCATACTTGCTTATCATATAAATACATTACTTCCGTTTTTCATTGAAATGTTACAATATGATTGGTTATGAAGTGGTTACATGATTATAAAAGAGATGTTTTACATCCCAATAAAGCTCAAACCCTAACTTGCACGTGTCTCCATGACGACGTCAGATGTAAACAATAAATGGCGTAGTAATTTCCAACAGCAAATAATCTAACACAAATAAAATTCACAACGAAAAATTCAACTATATTAAATTATGGTGTGATTTAAATTTAATTATAAGAAAGGAATGCATTTTTTTGTAGTTTTATAGGGGTGTAAAAGCGTGGACCGAGGCACATTTTTTGTATGAAGCGCTAGCACGGTTCATACAAAATGTACTTTGGTCCACACTTTTACACGCCAATAAAACTACAAAAAAATGCATTCAATTCTTAAATGAAGATTCTCATATCATTATAGCAGTTTGATCAGATTATTTTTGAAGGCATAAATATTGCCCCTTTTCAATTTCAATTAGAATATTTAATCAAAAAGTTTGTCATGTGTATCTCCTCATAGATATTAAATGGGAATTTATCAAAACTTTGCATGCTTGCTTATTACTATATGAAGATTCACATATCCCTGTAGTTATGGCAGTTTGATTAAACTATTATTGAAGGAGTTATTGCCCTTTTTGACACAATATTTCATAAAAAGAATGGTGGCAGAAGGCAGACATTTGTTTTTGTCAAAAATAACCTGTAATTTATCTTGGGTGTTTATTGATAGAACGTTTTTCTTTCAGAAAGATGTTTTCTTACTGAAGGAATTAGAGAAACAATGTCAGAAGGAGAAAGGAATTACATCAATGTCTGTAAAGGAGATAGTGACGAGTCTAGTCGATGATGGCATGGTTGACACGGATAAGATTGGAACTTCAGTGTATTTCTGGGCATTTCCTAGTAAAGCCAGTCAGAATGTAATTAATTAAGGATTATGAAGTCGTAATGTTGTGAGTTTGATTCCCGCCAGTGATGAGGTGTACTCTATACAACATTTTGTGATAAAATCTGTTGTTACTCCAATTTCCTTCATGATTAAAAACTGACCATCATGATATATGCTGCAATATTGAAGAAAGTGGCTTTATACAATGTACACCAGTAACCCTATGTTAACAGTAAATTATTTACTAGCTTAATTCTGCATGTTTTTATTACGAAAATGTGTCTTTTTGAATTTTGGAAGAACAAAAAAATTAAATTGCTTACCAATCGACCCACTTCTCAAATTATGTGCCTGTAAACAGCAAACCAGCTATTTTTTAAGTACGATCTCAAAATACCAATTTACCTTGAGCTCAAACATGAAAATTTGGATGCTTGAATTTAAGTTCTTTCACTTTAATAAATTATACAATACACATATGGTCAGTATTTACTTATAAAGTAGGGCTGGTGTGGCTGTCATTGTATGGTAGTTGAATTGACATCTACCCCTGCAATGTACTCAATAAAGTATGTACGTCAGTGTCTTGTGGCAGGTCTTTTGTTTTCTCTGGGTACTCTGGTTTCCTTCACCAATTAAACTGACTTAGACGATATACCAGTAACAGAAATATTGTTGAAAGCTATATCAAAACATCCAAACTCCTTATTCTTATACTAATAAATAAGATTTGATGTTTTTTTATTTTCAGAGAAAACGAAAATTAATGGATTTAGAAACTAGAATAGAAGAACTAGATTGTAAAAAGAAAACCTTAACAGACGCTTTAATGAAAGCAAAAGTGGGGAAAGAAGAATCTGTGAGTTGTGCTGACTGAATTTTTAGTATTTTGTCAATTTGTGTGCAGTACAAAATGTATTCAAAATGATAACATTTTTCTTTAATAGAGTAAAAAATATTAAAAAGATAAAAAAATAATCTCTAGCCCCAAAATGTTTTTGAAGACTAATAAAAGGGTTGTTAGATTATCTAGTTAAATCCAATTCTGAAAAGGAATTGTTTTTTTATTATGAAACTGGTAATTTTTCCCTTTAAGACAGTTAATAAGGATACAGTTTCTAAAAATAATGATGTCTCATTCTCAAAATTTTAAAGAATAATTTATGGTAAGTCATCTACTAATTTTATGTCCTGCTGAAAGCTGACAGATATTGTTTGTTGCTGCAGGCATAGGCATAATTTTCAGTGTAATATTGGCTAGAGCATCTGTGTTGTATGGACACATTATTTTGTTTAGATCTACAATTTTTGTCTTGCACAAAACTGATATTGTGTTGGTATACATGTATGTATTATATTATTTTTTATTATTCAGGATTCAAGAACAGAACTCTTGAGAAATTTGGCTGAGAAAAGAAGAGAGAAGTCTGAATTGTTGTCAGAAATAGAAAAATATAGAGAATGTGATCCAGAAGTAGTGGAGTGTGTCAGACAGGACGGAGTAATATCTAAAGATGCTGTTAATAGATGGACAGGTCATTATCTGGGTCATTACAACACAAAATTACAGAGTACAGTAGTCCCCCCTCTTATAAAGCCCCTCCCACCACAGAAGTAGTAGAGTGTGTCAGACAGGACAGAGTAATATCTAAAGATGCTGCTAATAGATGGACAGGTCACTATCTGGGTCATTACAACACAGAATTACAGAGTACAGTAGTCCCCCGTCTTATAAAGCCCCTCCCACCACAGAAGTAGTAGAGTGTGTCAGACAGGACGGAGTAATATCTAAAGATGCTGCTAATAGATGGACAGGTCACTATCTGAGTCATTACAACACAAAATTACAGAGTACAGTAGCCCCCCCTCTTATAAAGCCCCTCCCACCACAGAAGTAGTAGAGTGTGTCAGACAGGACGGAGTAATATCTAAAGATGCTGCTAATAGATGGACAGGTCACTATCTGAGTCATTACAACACAAAATTACAGAGTACAGAGTCCCCCTCTTATAAAGCCCCTCCCACCACAGAAGTAGTAGAGTGTGTCAGACAGGACGGAGTAATATCTAAAGATGCTGCTAATAGATGGACAGGTCACTATCTGAGTCATTACAACACAAAATTACAGAGTACAGAGTCCCCCTCTTATAAAGCCCCTCCCACCACAGAAGTAGTAGAGTGTGTCAGACAGGACGGAGTAATATCTAAAGATGCTGCTAATAGATGGACAGGTCACTATCTGGGTCATTACAACACAAAATTACAGAGTACAGTAGTCCCCCCGTCTTATAAAGCCCCTCCCACCAAAGGCCACACCTTTTATCAGGCCAGATTTCAGATGCACCAAGATAGTATAATACTATTTAATTGTCACCTTCAAGAGAGACCAACCCTCTTATAAGGCCATTTTTTGATTGCAGAAGGGGTGGCTTATGGCAAGGTGTACTCAAAAAACTTTATGTAATAAAGTTTATCAGTTACATTCAGCGGGTTAGTGGTTTTCTCCCGTTTCTTCCACCAATAAAACTGACAGCCACGATATAAGTGAAACATTGTTGAATGTGGCATTAAACACCATAATCCTAAACCAAACCTCCTGTAATTTATTTGCTTCATTTGTGTAGTTCACTTAAACAGCAATCTGCAGGTAGACATGTTGCTCCACTCTGACAAATCATCCTGATTCCGAGCTAACCAGTTTTTGCTGTTACTCTCTAATGATTTGTACTTAGTGCAGAAGCAGCAAATAATAAGTTCATACCCTTTAGTTTGAACTTGAGCCGAGCATGGTAACCATGACTACACGGATGTGGTACGTGAGCTTGGTACATCAAAAGATATGATCACACAATTTAATTAAATTTCTACATTTTTTTGTCACATCAAAAGATATGATCATACAATTTAATTAAATTTCTTCATTTTTTTCGTACATCAAAATATATGATCATACAATTTAATTAAATTTCTTCATTTTTTTCCAGATAATATATTTTCAGTGAAGTCTTGGATAAAGAATAAATTCAGTTTTGAAGAAAGTGTACTTGATAAACAGTTTGGTATACCGGAGGATTTTGACTATGTGGAATAAAAGACAAAAATACAAATATTTACAAATTAGTGGACGCTTTTGAATCGGCTATCATATACATTTTTTTACAATGGTAGAAATGTGGATACAGAGAAGACAATTGTGGATATATGTTACCAAGACGATTTATTGTTAATTTGTGTAGTCATATGGATATATGTTACAAAGATGATTTATTGTTAATTTGTGTAGTTATATGGATATATGCTACAAAGACGATTTATTCTTGTTATTTTGTGTAGTTATATGGATATATGCTACAAAGACAATTTAGTGTTAATTTGTGTAGTTATATGGATATATGCTACAAAGACGATTTATTCTTGTTAATTTGTGTAGTTATATGGATATATGTTACAAAGACAATTTATTCTTGTTAATTTGTGTAGTCATGTTTGAAAAAGAGCAATATCTGAAATAATTTGTTGCAAATACATTTTAGATTGCCCGCGGACTGTTGTTTCGGTGAGCTAGCACTATAAAAATCCAGCTCAGCGTTTTGGTCTAGAACAAATTGGACCTCATCATCATTTCATTGGAAATTACATTTTTCTCACAATGATATAGCTGAAAATATGCTGACTTGGCGTGAAACAACAATCACTCACTCACTATATGAACCTAATAAATATGCAGAGCAATGGTCAGTACCACTTCTGGTCTGGTAAATTATAATATAGTGAAATCTTCGAAATAAAACATCTTTTTTTTTTATATATTTATTCTCCGCTAATCTATGAACAATATCATAATTGCTTTTATAACTTCAGATCAATATTTTTATATTATTGCTTGTAAATCAGTTTGATAATCGCAATGTATAATATCTTTAATATTTTTTGTATCATTCTGGAGTTTTAATTGAAATATTGGTGTAATAGTTAGCGTGCTCTCCTCGAGTGCGGTAGATCGTGAGTTTGAATCCCGATCGGGTATAAACCAAAGACTGTAAAATTGTTATTAAGGAGAAAGAACAAAGACTGGTTGGCTCGGTATCAGGATAATGGGTTCTTGAGGTAGACATGCTAGTGAGCTAGCACTAAAAATCCAACTTAGCGTGTCATTTGTTGAAATTATAATGATAGCGGATTTATATAATTTCATTACCAGCTTGGGCAAGCTTAATTATGGCTTCGTTTTGCTATCATTGGCTTGGGTCTCCTTGATGTGTTTCCGATTGGAACAACAACAAAACAAAACTAATCAGGTGTCTACGATGGTGAAGGACATCCTCTGCTGGCTGATTGTTGTGTATACTGTCATCAGCAATAGAACTAGTAAGAAAAAAAACCAACAAATTATGTAACAACTCTGTTCAAATTGCAATTAATATTTTTATTAATTCAACTGGGCACAAAAATACAAAACGAATATATATTCATTTTCAGTTTAAGTGTACACTAGTATCATAGAAAATATTTCTGAAAGTGAACTATGTGCATTGTTACCGGGAACAACGTTTTATTTTTACGTAATGTTTAAAATGGTTAGCGGGCTCCTCTTGAGTGTGGTAGATCGTGTGTTTGAGCCCCGTTTGTATAGCTTCTAGTGGGGGTCTTACTATCTGCTTGCAATCTATGCAGTCACTGGCCACTGTGTTTAATGCCAGTCATGATGGTAGCAGGTTTATATAATTTCATTACCAGCTTGGGCAAGCTTATGGCCTCGCAACAAGTTTTTATTGCAATGTCAAGAATATGTATCATTGGCTTGGGTCTCCTTGAATGTACTTCTGATTGAAATAACATCAAAACAAACAAAAACTAATCGGGCTGCTAATTAATTATTACACAAACAGTGCATCTATACTTTACAAAGAAATGCTTGATTAAAAGAAGACATTAATTTTACCCCCCACAAACAAAGTTTGGGGGGGGGGGGGGTATATAGGAATCGCCCTGTCTGTCCGTCCATCCATGTACCTTGTAAGGGCAACTCCTAAACTGCTTATTGGATTTTTATGAAACTTTACACATTTGTAGTACACTACCTGCAGATGTCATGAAGGAATAAGGTTGCTGTCCAAAATTTAAAAGGGGAGATAATTCAAATTATACTTTCACGAAAAAGGGGGGGGGGCATGTACCTTGTAAGCATAGCTCCTACTAAGCTGCTTATTGAATTACACAGTTGTAGTGCACAACCTGCAGATGTGCATGAAGGAATACCGTTGCTGTCTAAAATTTAGAAGGGGAGAAAATTCATCTTATACTTTCATGAAAAGGGCGGTCGTGTACCTTGTAAGCACAACTCCTCCTAAACAGCTCAATGGATTTTTATGAAACTTTACACATTTGTAGTACACTACCTGCAGATGTGCATGATTGAATATGGTTGCTGTCCAAAATTTAAAAGGGGAGATAATTCAACTTATACTTTCACGAAAAGGGGGGGCATGTACCTTGTAAGTGCAACTCCTACTAAGCTGCTTATTGAATTTTTATGAAACTTTACACAGTTGTAGTACACAACCTGCAGATGTGCATGAAGGAATACCGTTGCTGTCTAAAATTTAGAAGGAGAGATAATTCAACTTATACTTTCTCGAAAAGGGGGGTCGTGTACCTTGTAAGCACAACTCTTCCTAAACGGCTTTTTGGAGTTTTGTGAAACTTTGCATATTTGTAGTACACTACCTGCAGATGTGCATGAAGGAATATGGTTGCTGTCCAAAATTTAAAAGGGGAGATAATTCAACTTATACTTTCACGAAAAGAGGGGTCGTGTACCTTGTAAGCGCAACTCCTCCTAAATGGCTTTTTTGGAGTTTTGTGAAACTTTACACATTTGTAGTACACTACCTGCAGATGTGCATGAAGGAATATGGTTGCTGTCCAAAATTTAGAAGGGGAGATAATTCAACTTATACTTTCACGAAAAGGGGGGTGGGGCGTGTACCTTTTAAGCACAACTCCTACTAAACTGCTTATTGAATTTTTATGAAACTTTACACAGTTGTAGTACACTACCTGCAGATGTGCATGAAGGAATACCGTTGCTGTCTAAAATTTAGAAGGGGAGATAATTCAACTTATACTTTCACGAAAAGAGGGGTCGTGTACCTTGTAAGCGCAACTCCTACTAAATGGCTTTTTTGGAGTTTTGTGAAACTTTACACATTTGTAGTACACTACCTGCAGATGTGCATGAAGGAATATGGTTGCTGTCCAAAATTTAAAAGGGGAGATAATTCAACTTATACTTTCATGAAAAGAGGGGTCGTGTACCTTGTAAGCGCAACTCCTCCTAAATGGCTTTTTTGGAGTTTTGTGAAACTTTACACATTTGTAGTACACTACCTGCAGATGTGCATGAAGGAATATGGTTGCTGTCCAAAATTTAGAAGGGGAGATAATTCAACTTATACTTTCACGAAAAGGGGGGTGGGGCGTGTACCTTGTAAGCACAACTCCTACTAAACTGCTTATTGAATTTTTATGAAACTTTACACAGTTGTAGTACACTACCTGCAGATGTGCATGAAGGAATACCGTTGCTGTCTAAAATTTAGAAGGGGAGATAATTCAACTTATACTTTCACGAAAAGAGGGGTCGTGTACCTTGTAAGCGCAACTCCTCCTAAACGGCTTATTGGAGTTTTGTGAAACTTTACACAGTTGTAGTACACTATCTGCAGATGTGCATGAAGGACTATGGTTGCTGTCCAAAATTTAAAAGGGGAGATAATTCAACTTATACTTTCACGAAAAGGGGGGGGCATGTACCTTGTAAGCACAACTCGTACTAAACAGCTTATTAATTTTTTATGAAACTTTACGCAGCTGTAGTACACTACCTGCAGATGTGCATGAAGGAATACCGTTGCGGTCTAAAATTTAGAAGGGGAGATAATTCAACTTATACTTTCACGAAAAGGGGGGGTCGTGTACCTTGTAAGTGCAACTCCTCCTAAACGGCTCATTGGAGTTTTGTGAAACTTTACACAGTTGTAGTACACTATCTGCAGATGTGCATGAAGGACTATGGTTGCTGTCCAAAATTTAAAAGGGGAGATAATTCAACTTATACTTTCACGAAAAGGGGGGTGGGGCGTGTACCTTTTAAGCACAACTCCTACTAAACTGCTTATTGAATTTTTATGAAACTTTACACAGTTGTAGTACACTACCTGCAGATGTGCATGAAGGAATACCGTTGCTGTCTAAAATTTAGAAGGGGAGATAATTCAACTTATACTTTCACGAAAAGAGGGGTCGTGTACCTTGTAAGCGCAACTCCTACTAAATGGCTTTTTTGGAGTTTTGTGAAACTTTACACATTTGTAGTACACTACCTGCAGATGTGCATGAAGGAATATGGTTGCTGTCCAAAATTTAAAAGGGGAGATAATTCAACTTATACTTTCATGAAAAGAGGGGTCGTGTACCTTGTAAGCGCAACTCCTCCTAAATGGCTTTTTTGGAGTTTTGTGAAACTTTACACATTTGTAGTACACTACCTGCAGATGTGCATGAAGGAATATGGTTGCTGTCCAAAATTTAGAAGGGGAGATAATTCAACTTATACTTTCACGAAAAGGGGGGTGGGGCGTGTACCTTGTAAGCACAACTCCTACTAAACTGCTTATTGAATTTTTATGAAACTTTACACAGTTGTAGTACACTACCTGCAGATGTGCATGAAGGAATACCGTTGCTGTCTAAAATTTAGAAGGGGAGATAATTCAACTTATACTTTCACGAAAAGAGGGGTCGTGTACCTTGTAAGCGCAACTCCTCCTAAACGGCTTATTGGAGTTTTGTGAAACTTTACACAGTTGTAGTACACTATCTGCAGATGTGCATGAAGGACTATGGTTGCTGTCCAAAATTTAAAAGGGGAGATAATTCAACTTATACTTTCACGAAAAGGGGGGGGCATGTACCTTGTAAGCACAACTCGTACTAAACAGCTTATTAATTTTTTATGAAACTTTACGCAGCTGTAGTACACTACCTGCAGATGTGCATGAAGGAATACCGTTGCTGTCTAAAATTTAGAAGGGGAGATAATTCAACTTATACTTTCACGAAAAGGGGGGGTCGTGTACCTTGTAAGTGCAACTCCTCCTAAACGGCTCATTGGAGTTTTGTGAAACTTTACACAGTTGTAGTACACTATCTGCAGATGTGCATGAAGGACTATGGTTGCTGTCCAAAATTTAAAAGGGGAGATAATTCAACTTATACTTTCACGAAAAGGGGGGTGGGGCATGTACCTTGTAAGCACAACTTTTACTAAACTGCTTATTGAATTTTTATGAAACTTTACACAGTTGTAGTACACTACCTGCAGATGTGCATGAAGGAATACCGTTGCTGTCTAAAATTTAGAAGGGGAGATAATTCAACTTATACTTTCATGAAAAGGGGGGGGTCATGTACCTTGTAAGTGCAACTCCTCCTAAACGGCTTTTTTAGCTCACGAAATGAAAAAGTCCGGGCATGAGGTAATTTAATTTAAACAAATAAGATGAATGATTTAGAAAAGTCCGGGAAATATGATTGCTGAAATTACCACAAGGGGAATAGTCCTTAAACTAATGACTGGCACCGAGGAGGAACCAGATAAATCATTCGCTGATATAGTAAGGGGGGGGGGGGGGGGGGGGGGCAGTAATATGTAAACCTTGACGCACGTGCGATGTAATAAAGTCTTTCAGCACTACATGTTCAGCTCTTTGCATCAATGCATCTACATGACTCATTGTTTATATATATATTATTACATGTGTACAGAAATGCACGTTAAAATCTGAAGATCAATAAAAAGACATGTGCTATCAATAAAAAGACATGTGCTAAAAAGAATATTAGTGTTATGAATGTTCCAGATACAATTTTATCTAAAATAAAAGTCACACTGTGTTTACAAGTCTTCTGTTTTTGTGTTTAAAAAAGGTATGTATACACTTGTCTCATACATGTATAATTTTGACAGTGTACAGATCACATTTATACTTAATGTTCAAAATTTTGGAAAGTGTCTCAGTTTTAATGTTAGCTCTGTGGCTGGTTTTGATTAAGGCAACTTGAGAGAAAAGTCTCTCAACTTCTGCAGTGCTCAAAGGCTGTATGACAGCAATGCTGTACAGTTTGGAGACAAGTGGATACATTGAAGAAAGATTCTTTTCTTTGTGATCTACTGACTAAAATAGTTCATTCAAGTGAGTTAAGGATCTGTTGTCAGAGGAGGATACAATCTGTTTAAATTCCTGCCACTGAATGAGCAGAGACTCAAGAGTCCATGTCAAAATATGTAGCTAAGGCCTCCATCTCAGTATAATCATACATACACTCGATCCAATCAGTTCCTGTGAGATTAAGTAATGCTAACTGATCAATAATATACAATTATGGCCCTCGGAAGAGGTGAATATCCAAAATTGTCAACCCCACTAGGGTTATTTCCCCGAGGGAAATAAACCTAGTGGGGTTGAAAAATTTGGATATTCACCGATTCAGAGGGCCGTAACTGTTTTGTTATACCGAACAAACAGTTGAAATATACTGTTTAATATTTGAATTGTTAAAGTATTATTTCATTAGGGTTTTCACTGGACGTTGTAATTTTCGAGGGTTATTACACCGTTGAATAATAGGGTTATTCAATGGACATGTGTAATTCTTGAGGTTATTCACCGTTGGCGGCGATTGGAAGAAAAAATATCCAGATTATTTTATGTCATGTGATTATCTTTTAACCAATAGAATTGATTCTTTATTATGTGAGGTATAATAATATCAATAATATCAGCATTCTCAAACTAAAAGGAATTTACTCATCAAATTGGCAAAAAATATTTTATTTTGATTTGCATTTGAAATGTTCCATAACTTTATTAATTATAAATTATTCTCGAGTGACTGAAGTGTTTTTAGTAGGTCACTAGGTACTTCTACAGAACGCAGACATATTTAAAGGTGTGTTACATTGACATTATATGTACTAGATGGTGGGAAACTTGTGCATATACAATTATGCCAATCGCAAGTGGCCAAAGTGACCGAATGGTTACGATCGTTAACTTCTGACCACAAACGTATCACGATTGACTTGAATTCTCACACCGATAACCATCTCAAGTGTAAATAGTTCCCGTTATCTGCCCATTACCGATGGTATCAAATGCTGCTACTTCCATACTCCCATGTTGTTTTCCCTGCAGGCAAAGCTCCTCACAATAAAATGTATGAAATAGAAATAGAAATAGAAATTAGTTTATTAACCAAATCAGGGTCCCAGGAGGGCATTTACAAATAACAATTATGATTGATACACAACAACAACACATCAAACTAAATATTCGCGGTGAAATATCAATAATTGTGGTGCAAGCACACTCGAGCAGGAAAAGAGATATATGCACATAAACGTACACATTACATAGACTCCCTGCGTGATAATGAATTCGGTATTTGTAGTTTTCATAATACTAAGTCACTGAAACAATTGAACGCAGGTATACATGTCGCTCCACTATGACACATTTTCCTGATTTCGAGCCCAACAGTCTTATTTCTTAATTATGTTTTGTGCCTGTCGGAAAAGCAGCAAATACAAATTTAATATTCTTTGATTAGATCCGACATGGACACAAACCCACGATCTACCGCACACTAACTATTACATCACAGGTGTAGTTTGAGTGGAAATTTGTACTTGAGAACGTGATCATCTTAACAAATAATGCAGTGCACTATGGGAAAATACACTTGTGGTGTCAAAGGTTATCATTCTGGTATAAATTACAATCTTCGCTGCATATGTCATTAATACATTTCAGAGTTAAACCACCACTGGAAATATGAAATTTATATTTGCCCTTTTGTGCATTTTCGGAGCAGGTATGTTTCTACAGTCTAAATAGCAGAGTGGGATTTTTTTTATCCTATTTTTTTTGCAAAACATATTCAGTCCTTGTTATATGAAGTAAATTCCATCCGAGTACTACAATATTTTATGAAATGGAGAAGTATTTAAATTGAAAGGAATTTGTAAAAAACGTTAGTACCAAAGGAATTTTCAGAAGCCGTAATTTGGAGAAAGACAATGCAATGGCAAAAAGAAAAACGACAACAAGACAAAAAATGAGCGAGAAAATACCACAAAGAAAACTAAGATTGAGGTACACGAAGCCCACTAAAAACAGGGATGAACACAACATGAGGTACCAGTCGTATTATCATTTTTGCAAACCCGGTGATAAGTCATGAATGAAGAAAACTCGTAAATATTTGCTTAAGAATAATATCAGGAAGAGCGAATAATCCAAAAGGGTTTAAAGTTTTGTTCAAACTACCGTTATTCCGTTATATATATCTTTATTTCTGGTAACCTTTGTTGATACATTGGTATACAGATAACAAATTAAAAACAATCATAATACACAATAAGATACAATACAATACATAATAAGAAAACAGCTATATACAATATCTACCAAAATGTGCTGGATTGCTTCACTAATGACTTATCAGTTATTTGCTGTTCCATATTTAAATGTGTAGGTTAACTTTCAGTATATAGATTATCTTACTTGTCCTACTTTTACTGTTTCAACAGCTTGTATTTCCCCTAAAAGTTAAAAAAAAAGATTAAAAGAAGCGCTTTACATAAAAAAAAAGCAAAAAAAAACACACAACAAAATACTAGATAAAAGTATAAAAAAAAACCCAAAAAACAAAAAAATAAAACAAAAACAAAAACAAAATACTAGATAAAAGTAGGGACAAACAAAAGAGAAACAAGTAACCACTAGGTATATATATATATATATATATATATATATATATATATATTATACTTTATTTCCTGTGACTGTATAATGAATTCTTCATTATCCTATACAATATAATAAAAATTGCTGAGTTAGATTGCTGTCAAATTATAATATTAAATATATATGTACCATCTACACACGCTTATGCACATGTCTTACGTCTATCCCTAGATTTTCTTTCCGAGAAAAGGTAACACTACGATTATTGATGTTCCTTTTTAAGGGAGTGAATGTGGTCGAGTGGTCTAGGGCGCTGGACATAAGGCTAAGCGAATGGTGCTGCAGTGTATCAATGGTGTGGGTTCAAATCCCGTCGAGGGAAGAACAAAAATTTGACAGCTCTAAAATCTAATTCTAACACTGTTTGGTTTAATTTTCGGACGTATATATTATTAGTTATATAGGTTTTAGACAGGTAATACGGGCTCATATAACCTGTCTGTGTTTTATATTTCCTGAACCGAAGGCGAGGGAAATATACAACTCAGACAGGTTATATGAGCCCGTATTACCTGTCTAAAGCCTATATAACGAATTTGTCATACTGCAATACCATGGGTCCATATTACCTGTGTAAAGCCTAAATAAAGAACATGACTACTATACATGTATTGTCTCATGAACATTTAACCCCAGATATGACTTTGCTTTAAAGAAGAAATTAATTCTTCAACATATTTAATAAACAACTTAACAATTTTAACAGATAAATAACAAATGATTTAGAATTGCCTCAATATCGGCGTCAGAGTGACAGGCGAACCTGGGGGTCGCCATCTTGATTACGTATGATTTCAAAATGAGTTATCTTTCTTGGCACGTGCTTTCATATTACCGGCTAGAGCCGTATAATATGGATTAGTAAAATCGAGTAAATAACCAATCGGATAACTTAGATTTTCTATTGCAGTATGACAAATATATATATATACATGTATGGACACGAACACGTTAAATAAGGATAAAGAGATGAGATAAAGAAATTTTATTGAAAATAAATATGTAATCGTAAAGTTAAAACAGGAAAATGATGTAATTCCATGCCTCAATAACCAGTGGTCCCATCCGACATAGACTCGATGTACTATATGCTTTTAAAATGGTTGTATTTATATATCATATCTGCTATAATTAATATAACGCCGTTACAGAGGATATTAGAGGTAACGCTACAATATCGAATTCCATATAGACCAGAACAAGACGGACTATTACAACAATAATTTACCGGTGATACCATGTGTTTTGAATGGATCATGTGCAGACTCGCAACCCCTCTAAGCATCACATGTCGATCGTTTGTGGTTAAATTAAATAATATTTTCTTAAATAACCATTTACATAGTCAAATAACTAATCTTAAAGACACATCTGACTCTGTCCTGGATCCGATAGAGACCTTAGACTCCTCGTCTACAAAATTTACATCCTCTCTAACATAAAATCCTACATCCATATAACTGGGACATACCCAATGGTAAAGTTTATAGCCTGTGTAGGACTTCCCGTGGATGTACTGGTTGTGTCTGTGTACAGGTGGGTGTGGGTCATAATAATATTGAGAAGTGCACTCGATACAAGAACAAGTTTGGAGATATCAAAGGGGTAATAGGAAGCCGTAATTCAAAGAGGGACAGACTGACCAAATGAAAAAGAACAAAATGACCAACAATGATCTAAAAAAGACTGAAACTAAACATTAGTTAAAATATTATTGAATGAGACCCCAAACAACTTAACCCAAGCCCTTCCTTTCTTTGTGAATCAACTAATTTTGTATAACTATTCGTGTATCATTTATTTACAGTTTTGCTGACTGAATCTGCTTGTCCTATGATTTGTCCACTCATTTATGCCCCTGTATGTGGATCAGACGGGACCACTTATGGCAACGAGTGTGCATTCAAATCCGCTAAATGCATGTAAGTTTTACTTGTTACTTTCAAGCAATTTTAGCGAAATCGAGATAAATGAACCATGTTATAACTTTATTTAGAAACCGTTTGTTTTCGAGGTTTACTTTTCCCTTCCGTTTGGAGTAACTACAGTGCAATTTGTTTAAACGAACCTCATGCAGGCTAATTTTGTATTCGGAATAAACAGATAATTGGTGTTTACAAAGAATTCGAACATTGGAACTTTATTTAATGTTCGGTTTATACAAGATTCCAGTTTATTCAGGGTTCGGTTTATACAGGATTTCGGTTTATTCAGGGTTCGGTTTATTCAGGGTTAGGTTTATTCAGGGTTTACTTTAGACAGGCTTCAAGGTATAAATACAAAAAAAAAAACACAAAGAAATACAATAACACTAAAGGAATATATACATTTTTCTAATATAATTAAAATGCAATCATTTTGAATTCATAAATATATCTTGTCTCGTTGTACCAGTTATCGATTTTTATAGTGCTAGCTCACCGAAACAACATGTACAGTCCGCTGTTAGACATGTCGCTCCATCCGGACACATTATTCTGATTCAGACCCAACCAGTCTTTGCTCTTTCTCCTTAATGCTGCCTGCTTAGCGGAGAAGCAACAAATACCAATTTTATAGTCTTTAGTTTGACTCGACCGGGGCTCGAACCCACGAGCACGCTAACCATTACGCCACCGATGTGGTTATATTGTGGCATCGAAATATATTGCTTCCTAATAAATGATCTATGAAAAAAAACATCCTCGTTTATTTCCTCCGTTGATTTTGCTGATCCTTTGTTTCTATAATGAAGAAAACAATCTGAAATAAAAACTAGTTATGTTTGAATTATATATTTCTAGTAAAGAAAACCTGAAGAGTCCTGAATTCATCACCCTAGCGTCAAGAGGAGCATGCGTTCATTAAGGATTGATGGCCCTGGTCTGTAGACGGACGATGACGAACTAATAAAACTTGGAATTATATCTTAATTGTTTATTCAACTAACTTAAATATAGCCAAGAATTTGTAAGAAATACAGAAATAATCTTAAAAATATAGTATTTAAATGATTTACTATTAATTCAATTATCAATATACCAATATACACTTTCAACAATATTTCAGTTATATCGTGGAGGTCAATTTTATTGATGGAGGAAACCGGAGTACCCAGAGATAACAACCGACCTACCACAAGTAGCAGACAAACTTGATCACCTAATGTTGTATCGAGTACACCTCGTACATGTGGGCGGTTTCCTCTGGATACTCCTGTTTCCCCTCCAACAAAACTGATCGCCACGAATTAGCTGAAATGTTGTTGATTTTCAATTAAGGGGCATAATTTGGGAAAAATAAAAGGAACTATAGCCAAAGTTAAGCATGACTTGTGTACTGTTGTCAAACTCATTGTATACAAAATTTCAAAATATTTGGTCAGAGAAACAAAAACAGGATGGATGAAAAGCCAGACGGAAGATAGACAAAAGTAACACTTAATGCTATGACGCCTTTCGGCGGGACATGAAATTAATGCACGAAAACCATAGATTTGCCATTTTAAGGGACATAACTCTAAAACTTAATCGAAACAGATTTGATCGACACTGAATAGACACTTTGAATTTATATCTTTCAAAACAAAATTCAAATTATTTGACTTTCCAATCTTTTAAGCTTGGGTTTCCCTGATGTAGGTTATTCCAGAAACGTGTCGTACGACGATTTGGGTTTCCCTGATGTAGGTTATTCCAGAAACGTGTCGTACGACGATTTGGGTTTACCTGATGTAGGTTATTCCAGAAACGTGTCGTACGACGATTTGGGTTTCCCTGATGTAGGTTATTCCAGAAACGTGTCGTACGACGATTTGGGTTTACCTGATGTAGGTTATTCCAGAAACGTGTCGTACGACGATTTGGGTTTACCTGATGTAGGTTATTCCAGAAACGTGTCGTACGACGATTTGGATTTACCTGATGTAGGTTATTCCAGACACGTGTTGTACGACGAAGATTATGTAGCATTGACATTATATGTACTACATGGTGGGAAACTTGTACATAAACAATCGTGCCAATCGCAAGTGGCCAAAGTGACAGAATGGTTACGATCGTTGACTTCTGACCACAAACGTATCACGATTGACTTGAATTCTCGCCTCGATAACCATCTCAAGTGTAAATAGTTCCAGTTATCTATCTTTGGTCGGTGGTATCAAATGTTGCTAAACACATGTTCTACCTCCATGACTCGAATGTTGTTGTCCCTGTAGGCAATGTCCTTAACAATAAACATTTTGTAAGTAAGTCACATTACATAGACTCACTGCGTGATAATGAATTTGGTATTTGCAGTTCATATACCCCGAGTTTTCATAATACTAAGTCATGGAAACAATTGAACGCAGGTATACATGTCGCTCCACTCGGACACATTATCCTGATATCGAGCTAAGCAGTCTTATTTCTTAATTATGTGTGTTTAGCGGACAAGCAGCAAATACAACTTCATGTTTATATGAATAGTCTGGCTTGGCCCGACCGGGCCTCGAATCAACTATCTTCTACATTCCAAGTGAGCTCTCTAGCCATTACATCACAGGTGCATTTTGTACGTACATTTTGTAACTTACAATCTTCGCTATTTATGTCATTATTCCATTTCAGAGTTAAACCGCCACTGGAAATATGAAATTTATATTTGTGCTTTTGTGCATTTTCGGAGCAGGTGTGTTTCTACAGTCTAAATAGCAGAGTGGGATTTTTTGTTATCCTATTTTTTTGCAAAACATATTCAGTCCTTGTTATATGAAGGAAATTCCATATTTGGTAGCTTTCGAATCCTTGTCATCAATAATTTTCAAAATATCTTCGTCTTCGAGCGAGGCAAACCTGCTTCCCTCTACCATTGTTAACTTGTCGTCTGCCGTCTTGGTAGTTTAGCTCGCGAAATGAAAAAGTCCGAGCATGAGGTAATTTAATTTAAACAAATAAGATGAATGATTTAGAAAAGTCCGGGAAATATGATTGCTGAAATCACTAATGACTGGCACCGAGGAGGAACCAGCTACCGGTAAGTCATTCTCTGAAATAGTAAGGGGGCCCAGTAATATGTAATCCTTGACGCACGCGCGATGTAATAATGTCTCCGGACGTAACATCGTATCCAATCAAGATCAAGATGTCAAACCAATAAATCGCCATATTGGTTTGACATTAGAGATTTATATATATATATATTATATATAGTCTAAATTAAATAGTGTGCTCATAATTATTGTGTAAAACTTAAATAAAAGGTAAAATAATTTTGTCAAATATTCAAAACGTTTAGGGAACGACCATTTAACTTGAAGGGGGTGGTTATGGTTTTTTTTCTAAAAAAATATTCTGATTCCCAATGTTGCTGAAAAAAATATTCTGATTTTGGTGGAGGGAAAAAAAAAACTAATCTGATTCAGAGTTTTTGTCATATAACCTAATGTTAAAATCTTGAAAAAAATTTTGCGCTTCTCGCGACAAAAAACACATTCTAACTCTTGTGTTGTCCGAAAAAAAAATTCTAAACGAAACAAAAAAACATAGCCCCCTACCCCCCCCCCCCCCCCCCCCCCCCTTTCAAGTTAAATGGTCGGTCCCTTAGCAAGGAATTTCAAACATGAAGTTACTGCATTTGTCATTTTAACGGACACAACTCTTAACTTTAACCAATTTTAGTTATCCTGAATAGCCATTTTGCATTTATTTCTCCAAAAGATTTTCGAATTGCTTGGCCTTTCAATCTTTTGGCCTTTTAAGCTTATATCATGAAAGTTATTCCAGAAACGTGTCGTACAACGAACATTATGTAACATTGACATTATATGTACTAGATGGTGGGAAACTTGTGCATATACAATGGTGCCAATCGCATGTGGCCAAAGTGACCGAATGGTTACGATCGTTGACTTCTAACCACAAACGTATCACGATTGACTTGAATTCTCACACCGATAACCATCTCAAGTGTAAATAGTTCCAGTTATCTGCCCATTACCGATGGTATCAAATGTTGCTACTTCCATACTCCCATGACACGTTGTTGTTGTCCCTGCAGAGAAAGCCCCCTCACAATAAAATGTATGTAAGTCACATTACATAGACTCCCTGCGTGATAATGAATTCGGTATTTGCAGTTCATATACCCCGAGTTTTCATAATACTAAGTCATGGAAACAATTGAACGCAGGTATACATGTCGCTCCACTATGACACATTTTCCTGATTTCGAGCCCAACAGTCTTATTTCTTAATTATGTTTTGTGCCTGTCGGAAAAGCAGCAAATACAAATGTAATATTCTTTGGTTTGATCCGACATAGACACAAACCCACGATCTACCGCACACTAACTATTACATCACAGGTGTAGTTTGAATATCAATTTTGTACTTGAGAACGTGATCATCTTAACAAATATTGCAGTGCACTATGGGAAAATACACTTTGTTGTGTCAAAGGTTATCATTCTGGTATAAATTACAATCTTCGCTGCATATGTCATTAATACATTTCAGAGTTAAACCACCACTGGAAATATGAAATTTATATTTGTCCTTTTGTGCATTTTTGGAGCAGGTATGTTTCTACAGTCTAAATAGCAGAGTGTGATTTTTTTTATCCTATTTTTTTTTTGCAAAACATATTCAGTCCTTGTTATATGAAGTAATTTCCATCTGAGTACTACAATATTTTATGAAATGGAGAAGAAATATTTAAATTGAAAGGAATTTGTAAGAAACGTTAGAAGATACCAAAGGGTTTATCCAGAAACCGTAGAGAAAAAAGTATAACAAGGCAAACAATGGTCGAGATAACACCGCAAAGAAAACTAAGATTGAGCAACACGAAGCCCACTAAAAACAGTAATGAACTCAGGTGTCCCGGAAGGATAAACAATTCCTCCTCAAAATGAGGCGCCAGTTGTGTTATCCTTGTTGCAAACCTGGTGATAAGTCATGAATGAGAAAAAAACGTAAATATTTACATTAAGAATAATAACAGGACGAACGAAAATTCCGAAGGGGTTTATACTTTGTTCAAACTACCAGAATGTCCTGGATTGCTTCACAATGACTTATCAGTTACTTGCTGTTCCTTATTTAAATATGTAGGTTAACTTTCAGTATATAGATTATCTTACTTGTCCTACTTTTACTGTTTCAACAGCTTGTATTTCTCCTAAGAGTTTAAAAAAAATTCAAAGAAGCGCTTTACATAAATCAAGCAAAACCACACAATAAAATACTAGATAAGAGTATAAAAAAAAAAGCAAAAAAAAAAATGGATACAAGTAGGGACAAACAAAAGAGAAAAAAAGTGACCACTATTCATATATATACATGTATGGACACGAACACGTTAAATAAAGGATACAAAGATGAGATAATAATCTAATTTTATTGAAAATAAATATGTAATCGTAAAGTTAAAACAAGGGGAGGATGTAATTCCATGCCTCAATAGCCAGTGGTCCCACCCGACATAGTCTGGATATGCTATATGCTTTTAAAATGGTTGTATTCATATATCATATCTGCTATAATCAATATAACGCCGTCCTAGAGTACAGGGGATATTAAAGGTGAACCTACAGATTCCAGTGATACCATGTGTTTTGAATGGATCATAAGTGGATTCAGACGGACTCGCGACCTCTTTAAGCATCGACTCACGATCGTTTGTGGTTAAATTAAATAATTCTTTCTTAAATAACAATTTTTATAGTCAAATAACCAATTCTAAAGACATTATAGGGGATTTATTCCCATCTGGCTCTGCCCTGGATCCGATGGACACCTTAGACTCCTTGTCTACAAAATTTACGTCCTCTCTAACATAAAATCCTACATCCATATAGCTGCGACATACCCATATCCAGTGGTAAAGCTTAAAGCCTATGTAGGACTTCTCGTGGATGTTTTGATTGTGCCTGTGTATAGATGGATGTGAGCCATACTAATATGTAGAAGTGTACTCGATGCAAGAAAAAGTTTGGAGATATCAAAGGGGTAATTCAAAGGACAGACAATACAATACAAATGAAAAAGAACAAAATGACCAACAATGATCTACAAAATACTAAAACTAAACATTAGCTAAAATATAATTGAATGGGAATCCCAAACAACTTAACCCAAGCCATTCCTTTCTTTGTTAATCAACTGAAATTTTGCATAGCTACTCATGTATCATTTATTTACAGTTTTGCTGACTGAATCTGCTTGTCCTATGATTTGTCCACGCATTTATGCCCCTGTATGTGGATCAGATGGTACCACTTATGGCAACGAGTGTGTATTCAAATCCGCTAAATGCATGTAAGTTTTACTTGTTACTTACAAACATTTTTTTTAGCGAAATCGAGATAAACGATCCATGTTATAACTTTATTTAGAAACCATTTGTTTTCGAAGTTTACTTTTCCCTTCCGTTTGGAGTAGTTACAGTGCAATCTGTCTAAACGAACCTCATTCGTGCTAATTTTTGAGTTTGGAATAGACAGATAATTGGTTTTTACAAAGATTTCCAACATTGGAACTTTATTTAATGTTCGGTTTATTCAGGGTTAGGTTTATTCAGGGTTCGGTTTATTCAGGGTTCGGTTTATACAGGTTTCGGTTTATTCAGGATTTACTTTATACAGGTTTCAAGGTATAAATGTCAGAAAGATAAATACACAAAAAATAAATAAATAAATAAACAAAGATAAAACAACACCAAAAAATACAATAACAAAGGAATATATACCTTTTTCTAATATAATTAAAATGCAATCATTTTGAATTTATAAATATATCTTGTCTCGTTGTACCAGTTATCGTTTTAAAAACGAGATTTTCTCTTCGAACCGAAAACGTCTGGTTTGATGATTTGTTCCTTTGTTAATGAGCAGCAGTTATTTACAAACTTTTTCACAAGGCCCATATAGTAGATGTGGTTGATCCAGGGTAAGAAATCCCATTTAATAAACTTACCTAAATTATGTGTTACATGCACAGATGTTCCAATATAGGGAATCTAATTGTTACATACCTATTCCATATCATTTTGTGTCCGGGTTTAATGGTTAGCGTGTTCACCGCGAGAGCAGTATCTACATAGTTGGTTCGAGCCACTTTCGGTTCAAACATAAAGCTATACAATTGGTTTTTGTTGTTTCTCCGCTAAGCACGCAGCAATAAGGTGTAAGAACAAAGATTAGTTGGGTCGGAATCAGAATAATGTGTCCGAGTGGGGCGACATGTCTACCCGCGGACAGTTGTTTCGGTGAGCTAGCACTATAAAAATCCAACTCAGCGTGTTGGTCTAGAACAAAGCGGAACTCGTCATCAATTCATTGAAAATTACATTTTTCTCACAATGCCATAGCTGAAAATATGCTAACTTGGCGTTAAACAACAATCACTCACTCATTATATGAACCTAATAAATATGCAGAGCAATGATCAGTACCACTGCTGGTCTGGTAAATTATAATATAGTGAAATCTTCGAAGTAAAACATCTTGTATTTTTCTATATTTATTCTCCGCTAGTCTATGAACTATTGTTTTCAAATTTCAAATTCGAAGCTTATTGTGGCATCGAGTGCGTGAGTGATTGTTGTTTAACACCAATTCAGCAATTTTGCAGCTATTTCACGGCGAGAAAAAGGTAATTTTCAATGAAATGATGATGAGATCGCTTTGTTCTAGACCAAGACACTGAGCTGGATTTTTATAGTGCTACCTCACCGAAACAACAGTCCGCTGTTAGACATGTCGCTCCATCCGGACACATTATTATGATTCCGACCCAACCAGTCTTTGCTCTTTCTCCTTAATGCTGCCTGCTTAGCGGAGAAGCAACAAATACCAATTTTATAGTCTTTTGTTTGACCCGACCGGAGCTCGAACCCACGAGTACGCTAACCATTACGCCACTGATGTGGTTATATTGTGGCATCGAAATATACTGCTTTCTAATAAATGATCTATGAAAAAAACATCCTCGTTTATTTCCCCCATTGTTTTTGCTGATTCTTTGTTTCTATAATGAAGAAAACAATCTGAAATAAAAACTAGCTATGCTTGAATTATATATTTCTAGTAAAGAACACCTGAAGACTCCTGAATTCATCACCCTAGCGTCAAGAGGGGCATGCGTTCATTAAGGGTTGATGGCCCTGGTCTGTAGACGGACGATGACGAACTATTAAAACTTGGAATTATATTTTCATTGTTTATTAAACTAACTTAACTATAGCCAAGAATTTCTGAGAAATACAGAAATAATCTTAAGAATATAGTATTTAAATTATTTACTATTAATTCAATTACCAATATACAAAAATGTAGGGTTATGTTGGTTAACGCCACTTTCAACAATAGTTCAGTTATATCGCTGAGGTCAGTTTTATTGGTGGAGGAAACCGGAGCACCCAGAGATAACCACCGACCTGTCGCAAGTCACTGACAAACTTTATCACATAATGTTGTATTGAGTACACCTCACCTGAGCAGGCAACATGCCGGTGGTTTCTTCCATCAATAAAACCGACCGCCACGATATAGCTGAAATGTTATTGCAAGTGGCTTTAAACTGCATAACCCTAACCCATAACCAGATGGTTAGACGAAAGTTTTGAAACTCAAAGCACACCTTAATAAGTCAAGCAGGGGTTCGATACCCACAAGTCCCAAAATATTTACAACACATTTTAAGGTTAAAATGGTAAAAGGTTAAAGTTCATACACACAAGAACAAAATAATAAACTGTAAATTCTTAAAAATAATCCACAGTCCGAACAATAATTTGATGTCAGAGAAATGTATCCCTTATGAAAAATTCCTTTAAAAATATTTTACAAATTTAAAGTCACCCCAGTTGTTGCACCATAAACTGATTACTAGTTTAATTGATTGCCTTTGTTTTCATTATTTATTGAATATTAGTGTAAGTTTTTACACAATATAGATAACATAGTCATAGGTTAAAGTATGTATAAATTCATGTACACATATACTATCGTTATTTAATTTTGTGAGAAGAGATTTATCATAGCAATATCACATCGAAGGCCAAGGTGAAGTCTATTTCGAGCAAGATATATCCACTGATATTATGACCCAGGATATCGAGCAAAATATCGGAGTGGAGCGACATGTCTACCCGCGGACTTGTTTCAGTGAGCAAGTACCATAAAAAACCAACTAAGCGTGTTGGTCTAGAACAAAGCGGACCTCATCATCATCATCTCATTGAAAATTAACTTGTTCTCGCCATGAAATAGCTGAAAAATGGTTGAATTGGCGTTAAACAACAATCACTCACTCGTAAACAATATCAACAGTTAGTATTATCGCTAAAACCAGCTTAAGAAGAGTTAGGGGATACCAAAGGGGTAATTAGAATTCATAAATCGAAAAAGGACATACAATGCAATGACCAAAAGAAACAGGACAAACAACGATCTACAAAACACTACACAGAAAACTAAAGTTTGAACAACTCGAACCCCACAAAAATCCGGTATCTACATAGGAGTTCCGAATGGGTAAGCAGTTTCTGTTCTATTAGCGGCACCCGTCGTGTTACTCTTGCATAGACGATTTTCTGACAGGAATAGAAATCCTTTAAAGCTTTTCTTTGTTATATATAGATGTGTTCAATTTTAGATAATGAAATACAATCCCAAGAATTTTATTAATTCATCGAAGCTTGTCCGTTGGACCTCCGACATTTATGGACTGCATGCTCCTCTTGACGATAAAGTGATGAGTTCGGGTGTTTTCAGGTTTTTCTTGCTAAAAATAGATAAATAATTCAGGTTTTATATCACTAAAGTGTTTCAGTAAATTCAGTATATAACCTAAAGAAGAAAAGGAAGTAGAAGATCACTATGAAAAATAATGTACAACAACTCGTCATGTGCATATAAATAGGAAAACATGAATGTACATGTGTACAATAATGTACGATATCTTGGTTACTGACCGTGTATATAACAAACGTTTATCCAGTCAGTGCAATGTGACTGCTCAAATAGAACAAGTGCAGGATAAAAATGAATATGAAAGGGGAAGGTTTGGCGCTTTAAAATCTGATTCAACCCACCATTTCTTTAGAAATGCCTGTACCAAGTCAGGGTCATTACGGTTTTCATAGTTTTCCGGTTGTTGACTGATTTTGTCTGTTTATATACTTATGAGTTTTGACTTTCCCTTTGTAAGATTGTTCGGAGTTCGGTAATTTTGTTATTACCCTTATGTACATCTTGGTTATTGGTTAGATCAGTTTATATATTGTTGTCATGATAAATTTGAATTTATTCCTAATATTCCAGATTGAGCGGAGCGATATATCAAGAAAACAAACTACAGCGCCATAATACTTGAACAAATCATTTCTACAACGTCAACTCGAATAGAATCATAGTATTTGAAAATACCCCAAAAATATAAACAATGACAACATATATTTATATCGATAACGACACAAAAAGAATAGCATAACGAAATTATAATATAACACTATACAATCTCTTTATGGTTAAGCTGTATAAAACTGTTAGATATTTAAATCAATATGCATATATGAACTATGAACTTCATATCCAAATAGCAAAATACAATGTGCAATGTGTGCCTATATCACCACTAACGTTGTGAGTTTGAATTCCTATTAACCGTATCGGTGGCGTAATCGTTAGTGTGCTCGCCTCAAGTGTGATAGATCCTGGGTTCGAGCCCCGGTCGGGTCAAACCAAATACTGTAAAATTGGTATGTGTTGCTTCTCCGATAAGCACGCAGCATTAAGGAGAAAGAGCAAAGACTGGGTGGCTCGGAATCAGAATAATTTGTCCGAGTGGAGCGGCATGTCTAACCGCGGACTGTTGTTTCAGTGAGCTAGCACTATAAAAATCCAAGTCAGCGTGTTGCTCTAGTACAAAGCGGACCTCATCATCATCTTATTAAAAATTAACTTGTTCTCGGCATGATACAGCTGAAAAATTGCTGAATTGGCGTTAAACAACAATTACTCACTCACTTACTCGAAACCCGATCGGGTGAGGTGTACTCGATACAACATTATGTGATAAAGTTTGTCAGTGACTTGCGGCAGGTCGGTGGTTTTCTCCGCGTATTCCGGTTTCCTCAACCAATAAAACTGACCGCCACGATATAGCTGAAATATTGTTGAAAGTGACGCTAAACACCATAACCACCTTGTTTATGCCTTTTGTCTTAATTGGAAGTAATGAGTATAAAACTTACATGCATGCAGCAGATTTGAAGGCACATTCGTTGGAATATGTTACACCATCTGATCCACATACAGGGGCATAATTGAAAGGACAAATCATCGGGCAAGCAGATTCAGCCAGCAAAGCTGTAAATAAATCATACACGATTATCTGTACAATTAAAAAAAAATTAGATACACCGCTGTCAGAACGTAGAAAGAATCAAACCCAAAACCCCTAACACACAAATACATGACACCACACTTTCTTGGCTTGTTATAGGCACTTCAATAAAAAGCGGCGGTGTTAAAATAGTTTATGGGCCCATACCTTAATATTGAATGACGGAAGGAACAAAAACAGTGAATTAATATACATTTACTACAAAACGAAGTCATCAAAGTATTGCATCCCTCAGTTTGGACCTTGTGCGCAATGCAGGGTTGTTCGGTGGAATCAGGAAGAATCCTATTTAATAATGTAATTCGTCCAATGTTTTACTTAATTTATCAACAACATGTGGCTTGTGGCAACCATATGTTGATTTGCTCACAAGCCAACGACTTTTCATTCACATTATTGTCTACTTGTTTGCTTAAATAATGGCACGAAGTACACAATTAATAATTGTAACAGGCCTGACGTGTATTTGAAGAGAAAATTAATATTTATCGTCAAGTGCTTGTGTCAATTGTAGTCATAAATGTTTTTTATTTGGCAGCCATATTGGATTGTTAAGTTTAACATAATCATGAAACGACATGACATGACATAAGCCGTTTATTACAGGCAACCATTTTGATTTATTGTTCACAGTTGTTTCGCCACAGACAATATGTTACATCAGAATCCAGATCAATTCAATAATTCCAAGCAAAATGTTGATGACTTACAGGGTAGAAAATTAAATGGGACACGTTATTGAACGGATGGTGGATGCACAATTATTTGTACAATAAAATTCCACACTGTCAAAACAGTTCCAAAAGCCAATGCAAAAAAATCAAAGTTTCTTTAAATAAATGACAATTATATTGAAAAATCGAGACGACACGACGAAATATACTCATATAATCTACAAAAATATCAAAGTAACAAGTAAAACAATCCTTTAAAATTATCTTTCTTTTTCAGCCTCCAATATATTTGGGCATTTTGAATGGACAATATTGCTATTATTGATTATTATAAACAATTTTGACAAATTCCTTCCCATTGACGTATAGCTATATCCATTGCATGCATTAGTCATCACCAAAGATTATAACGAATATCCGTAGCACATTATATTGTCTATATAAAGCACTGACAATGTACAAAAAATCACTGATAATATATCGAGAATCCACATTACTGTTTCCCCTGTAGAAACATACCTGCTCCGAAAATGCACAAAAGAGCAAGTACAAATTTCATATTTCCTTTGGCTGCTTAAATCAATATGATGACACAGTCACCGAAGATTATAATTTATACCAAAATGATAACCCCTGACCCCACCACGTGTAATTTCCCATAATGTACTAATGTACTAACAATGTTTGTTCATATTATCAAGTTCTCAATTATATTTAAAGATCCATCTTAACACCGGTTTAAGTCGTAAAATATAGTTAAAGTGCAATAAGAGACAGTAATAAATATTTGCAATTTGATTGAATAATGAAAAGAATACAGTCAAACCTGCCTTAACGGGCACCTCTATATAACAAATTACTGTCTATAAAGGGCACCTCTATATAACAAATTACTGTCGATAAAGGGCACCTCTATATAACAAATTACTGTCTATAAAGGGCACCTCTATATAACAAATTATTGTCTATAAAGGGCACCTCTATATAACAAATTACTGTCTATAAAGGGCACCTCTATATAGCAAATTACTGTCTATGAAGGACACCTCTATATAACAAATTACTGTCTATAAAGGGCACCTCTATATAACAAATTACTGTCTATAAAGGGCAGCCTCTATCTAACAAATTACTGTCTATAAAGGGCACCTCTATCTAACAAATTACTGTCTATAAAGGGCAGCCTCTATATAACAAATTACTGTCTATAAAGGGCACCTCTATCTAACAAATTACTGTCTATAAAGGGCACCTCTAAATAACAAATTACTGTCTATAAAGGACACCTCTATATAACAAATTACTGTCTATAAAGGACAACTCTATCTAACAAATTACTGTCAATAAATGGCACCTCTATATAACAAATTACTGTTTATAAAGGGCACCTCTATATAACAAATTACTGTCTATAAAGGGCACCTCTATATAGCAAATTACTGTCTATAAAGGGCACCTCTATATAACAAATTACTGTTTATAAAGGGCACCTCTATATAACAAATTACTGTCTATAAAGGGCACCTCTATATAACAAATTACTGTCTATAAAGGGCACCTCTATATAGCAAATTACTGTCCATAAAGGGCACCTCTATATAGTAAATTACTGTCTATAAAGGACAACTCTATATAGCAAATTACTGTCTATAAAGGGCACCTCTATATAGCAAATTACTGTCTATAAAGGGCACCTCTATATAGCAAATTACTGTCTATAAAGGGCACCTCTATATAACAAATTACTGTCTATAAAGGGCACCTCTATATAGCAAATTACTATCTATAAAGGGCACCTCTATATAACAAATTACTGTCTATAAAGGGCACCTCTATATAGCAAATTACTGTCTATAAAGGGCACCTCTATATAACAAATTACTGTCTATAAAGGGCACCTCTATATAACAAATTACTGTCTATAAAGGGCACCTCTATATAACAAATTACTGTCTATAAAGAACACCTCTATATAACAAATTACTGTCTATAAAGGGCACCTCTATATAACAAATTACTGTCTATAATACATGTATTAATGAATAGTACATCTAATATTAACCTGTATATAAAGGACACCTTCCCATAAAAGCCACATTTTTAGGCTCTCTTAAGTGGCCTTAATATACAGGTTTGACTGTAATGACATCTCACTAAATGTTGAATTCTTAACGGCTATCCTTAGTAAGTAATGCACATGTCTTTATATATCTGCAGTGTACAAATTTCGTGGTTTTGTAAATCCAATTTATTGTCTGATTTTGATAGAGGAAATCTCTAAGAGTCCTACAGAACTGGCTGGTGTAGCTCCCTGCATTAGGTAGCTGTATTATAAACACTTTAGTTTAGTTTCATTGGGTGTGAGCCAAAGTCAGTGGTGTTAGATTTGCGACTAGACATCAATAAGCTTAGCCACTCGCCCACACAAAATATAATGCATACCTCTTTCTGATTCATTTTATGGAGGCTTGACAGATTTTAAATAAATCTGAGGATGCTGCAATTAAAATACGACGTGGGGCAAGTAACTCGAGGTTCCTAAGATATTTTACCAAGCTCCTGAATCACTTGATGTGATTATCCAGAGTTTGTGCTTCCTATCGGAATTTACTTGATAGGGCGTTGCTGCTAATAATGAAGCTGCTGAATCATGGTTTCCTAGTAGTAAAGTTTAAGTTTTCTCTTCGAAACTTTCATTGACTCTTTCGTGACTTGATTATTCGTTACACCGCTTGTCGTAGTCACAATCACGTCCTTCTTTCCATGTGTACGACGTATCAATAAATTTTAAGCATGAGAAAAATGACGGATGCCACTAGTGGAGCAGGACGTACAATCCTTCCGGAACACCGGAGTTCACGTCCGGTGTTAAGTGCTGTTGGTGTTGCTCAAACTGTTGTTGTCTGCTGAGTGTTATATAAACAATTGTTTATCTTTTTGGTCTTTTTCGTTTGGTCATTTTATTACCTACCTATGTGTGAAAGACTGCTTCTGATTACCCAATAATATCCTAGTTCAATGGATCAATATCTAGGACATCATCCACCTTGCATCATGCATATGAATGAATGTACGGAGATCAACTTGGTGGTACATAGCTCAGTATTAAAAAGGCCAGAACAAGACAAAATGGACACGGTGCCATCGTCAAAGATATATGTTCCTTTATCCCAAAACACGACAACCAACTCGGATATTAAAACATCCGATCATCACTCTGAAGACCAACATACAGAATATATTTACATATGCGTTCTTGTGCTGTTCAACTACATAATATTTTGGATTTTACTGACTCAGTAATGAAGAGCATTGAAATATGTCTAAATGTAGAACCAAAAATTGCAAAATCTGAATTCTGATCACAGATGCTAACTGCTTCAGTTATTTAACTAGTTATTTAGTTTACTATGAGCACCAATGATCTTATTTGTAGATCAGCTAATAGTGTTGGCGGATTAGAGAGTAATAAAAACGTAGATATCTAATTCAGTGCACACGACGTGTTTCTGGAATAACATTCATCTGGTACTCTCAAAGCCAAAAGATTAGAAAGCCAAATAATTTACATGCTTAGGGAGCAAGAAAACCAAAGGGCCTAAACAGGATAGCCAAAAACAAATCGGATAAGGTCACAACATATGCCTGAGTGGGAAGAAACTTAGTTTTAATAATAATTAGTGACCTGTGTGGGTTGAGATATCTCGGTGAAATGAAAAATATATTAAACAAACGCATGTGCGGCAGAAATATTTAAAGATTATTTATTTATTTTAGCATGATTTTCCGTTAGATTGCCTTTATTTTCTTATGATTTAAAAAAAAAATTGTTTTTTGACGTCAAAATTGCTATATATTTTAACAAAAATAAAATCAGAAAAATCAACATTTGTGTTTAAATCACCAGAAAACAAAAACCATGCAGGCAAAAATTACTATCAGATAAACAAACAAAATTCAAAGAATTCTGCGTGTCATGAAATAAATGTTATTAACATTTAACTAGACTGATCATTCCACCCTCAACATACACATTATAGTAAAGAATACCACATAAATAACAATCCAAACACCTTTCCGTAGATACCCCCCCCCCCCCCCCCATACTACTGGATAAGAGTATTGCGAACTGCAACCTCCCTATGTTTGCAACAACAAATTTGATGGTACATGTATTATATACATGTAACAAGATTATAGCGTTCTATATAACAATGCTGTTCGCCCGTTTATATGCGGGGGTTGGCATTTTGCGCACACGTGCAAATCACTTGCATGACCACACCATTTCACTAAGAGAGGAGGTTAGGGCTCATAAAACTATTTTAACCCCGCCACTTTTTATTGAAGTGCCTATAACAAGCTAGGAAAGTGAGCGGTCATGTATTTGTGCGTTAAGGGTATCGAATTTGACTCAATCTACGATTTGTCTGTTGAGTTTTGGAAGAGTTGCGACAATGTGGTATTTTTTGGTTTTCTTTTTATTTCTTATATTACACTTTCATGTGCCAACAAAGATATTGATGCCATTAACCTTGGTAATATTTGTCATAACAAAATCAGTCAAATCCCCTATTTTATATATTAGACTGTTCCTATAAACTCGTATATCAATACTACACATACTGTTACCAATATTTTCAACTACAAGCACGGGTTAAGGGATATAAACTTTAATTACTTCCCTTCTGATTTAACCTTAGCAAGTTCCCCATTCATATATAACCTGGCTTGCCATGTTATAATTGGTCACCTTTACACTATCTTCTGTACAAGATATGTTTGACAAAGGGCCGAAATATCGTGAGCCTAAATCCATCAACAAGAAGCATAACATTAACATTATTATAGATTCCGTGCAGGATTATGATCCACGAAACGTCTTTCTAAATTACTAATATCTCTTCAAAACCGGGCTTCAGGGTTAGTGACTCTAGCTACTACAGGGATGGAGTGAATCAGCCATGTATTCTGTAGATCTGTTAGAGTACATATAATCAAAATCACTCTCCTCGTGCCGTAGCATTAAACCACTATTACCTACTCTAAGCTAAAAAAACAGATAAAAAGAATTAGTGTCACCTCTTTCTCACAAAAAGCAAGCATAAGGAAGGAGTCAAATCTTAATTTTTAAAAACCTCTTTGATACTGGCATAATGTCTTCTGAAAATGACATGATCCATATGCTTTTCATTGACAACACATTTGCTATGGTTGGTGGATGCGTTTTTCAGCAGACAGTCGGATCTCCTATCGGTACCAAATGTGTTCCTCCTCTCAATGACTTTTTCATTTATTCATTTGTAGCAAACTTCAGGAGCTCCCCCCCCCCAAGAAGATAACCAAGTCCTATAATTTCTTTTGGCCATTGAATTGACTGTCCTTCTCCGATTTACGGCGTCTGATTACACTTTTGGTGTCTTCAAACCTTTCTCTTAAGCAATTTCTTTCACGTCCCACTACATGTATATAGATGATATCATTTCACTAAATAATTCCAGCTTTTGTGATTATGTTTATCGCTTCTATGCCATTGAACTTGAAATAATGGGCACCTTGACCTACACCCAGACATTGATGTGAGGGTCGGTTAAGTAAAAAAAAGAGATAATTTCAATTTTCCCATTGTGAACTTTCTATTTATACATGTAACACCATTCCAGCAGCACTAATATAACACTTAATAGAGGGCTACTGTTGACGAGGAAGCTACTAAACCAACGGTTTCTAGTGATTACGACTTACGGCTTCTGGATACGCCTTTAATATCTTCAAACTTTCCTTAACGCCACAGGGTCAATGTCCAGGACACCTCCGCACGATAGAGATTTTTGACCCATGACTGGCATCGTTCATTGTTGAATAGCTGGATAAATCATTTTGTTCTATTTTTTTTTTTTATTTTCGGAGGGTTCAAACCAATTTGGTTACTTTTATATGTTTTTCATCGTAACTATTAACAACAGATAAACATTTTCTTTCTTTAATTGTCATAATGATTCACTTGTCTGCAGTTGCATCGTTTCCAATACTTAACATTTGCCAGAGTTCACAATGGTCAGGGAAGTACCATCTGCCATCTTTCTCCTGCAACAAAAATATGTTAAAAATATGTTTATAATATAAGTACTAACAGTTATTACATAAATGTTTATTAATTCAAAACAACAACATACAGTCAAACCTGTCATTACGGTTACCTCGTTAAACAGTCACCTGTATTAAGATGCCATCTTTTTCTTGTCCTGTTATGGAAAATTCCATATGAACACAACCTCTTTTAAGTGATCACTTATCGTAGAAGACCACTTTTTCTTTATTCAAAAGTGACCTCTTAATACAGGTTTGGCTGTATTGATAAAAGAATAAGAAAGTTTATATCAACAACTACAAACACACGACACAACTCTTCTAGTTCATCTGTAACATCACTTCTATTGTATAGACATGCAAGACTGAGAGTATATTGATTGGAGGAATTCTATCTAAATAATTGGCTAAGATATGCATTTCATCGTTGCTATACATGTTTGACCATTTTGGTTGTTCTGTTTCGGCCATCCGGTTTTCTTTTTAATTATTTGGCTTTCCAATCTACTGACTTTTAGCGTACCTGATAATGGCAATTCCAGAAACGTACAGTGTGCACTAGTTTGAATATATATGCTCTCAAATTTCTCATCAAGGAACTGTCAATATAGCATTTGCTACACAATTCCAATGTGAAATGACAAGAACACTACAAATAGGTTGTCATAATGTCAAGGTCGTAGTGATAACCAGAACTGATCACGAATCACGATCAATAGTGATGAATAATTAATAATGGTACCATTCATGGCCGAGTGGCTAATGCCGTTCCTTGACTTCTGACTACAAGCCTAACAACACTGAAGTTGGGTTTCGCCCCAACTAAAATCGAAAATGTTAAGGTTTCGAATGATCTGTATCATAACCAGAACGACAAATCAAATATACTTACATGTACTCGCAGTTAGCTGCTTCAAAGGCACACTTGTTGCCATATGTCATGCCATCTGAGCCACATACAGGGGCATAATTAAACGGGCAAGCCCTCAAACACTCGTCTGAAGAGCTGGCAAGTAAAACTTAAAAATAAAATATGTTCAGTATATTAGTTTGATGTTTAGTTCCTATACGAAATATCGTTAGTTAGTTGTGGAATTATTGAGCGGGATGTCATGGCGACAGTCGCAAGCTATTAGACTCACTGTTCGTATTTGGATTATCAACTAAACTTTAAAACTAAAGAGGGGCTCATCATAGTCGTGTCCGTATGGTAGTTGGATTTGCATCTACCTTTGCCATCGGTACCTATCACCACTTAAGTTGTGAGTTCGATTCCCGTCCATGGCGAGGTGTACTCGATATAACATTATGTGATAAAGTTCGTCGGTGACTTGAGACAGGTTAGTTGTGTTTTTACTGTTACTCCGGATTCCATACCTATAAGCTAACAGCAACCATATAACTCAAATATTGTTGAAAGTGTTAGTGACGTCATTTCTAACCAATATCATTAACCAATCAGGAAAGGAAAGGATTTGAAAAAATTGTCAACTAACCGAACGACAACATAAAAGCACTGTTGCATAGACAATTATTATGTAACATACAGAGGAGGTGGTCTTGGTGCTTAATACTACTTTCAACAATATTTCAGTTATATCATGGCGGTCAGTTATATTGGTGGGGAAAACCGGAGTATCCGGAAACAACCACCGCCCTGCTGCAAGTCACTGACAAACTTTATCACATAATGTTGCATCGAGTACATCTCGGCTGAGCGGGATTCGAACTGACAACTTTAGTGGTGATAGACACTGATTGCATAGGTAGTTGTAAATGGAACTGCCGTATGATCACGACCACCCACGACGATCTCTAATATACAGAAGAAAAATATCTTATATATTAGAGTATAAATCACTAATTGTTGGCATATGTAAAAGTAATCAAATAAACGTTAGAGAAATTGGACTACATGGGATGTGCCAACCAGACCATCTCTGCAATGTAACTAAGCATTTTCATTGTGAACTGTTGGTCGTTTTTGTTAGTTGTATGATCAGAAATAGACCAAAGTTGGAAAATATTTAATTGTGAAATTTTAATGTCCTTGCAAATTCGGTTTGTTATTCTATAATATAATGTTAAATAGTCTTCAGATAGAGCTAGATAATTGCATAGTTTAAAACCTAATTAAAAGTTAGATACAATCATAGTTAAAAGACTCGGTTTTAGACAACTAGTTTGTATTCATTAGGTAAAATAGCCAGATAAAGATTTCAACTACATTTGTATTTCCTTTGAAAATTTATTGTCATGACTTGACATATTTACTTTTATAGTATACATGACTTGGCATATTTACTTTTATAGTATACATGACTTGGCATATTTACTTTTATAGTATACATGACTTGACATATTTACTTTTATAGTATACATGACTTGGCATATTTACTTTTATAGTATACATGACTTGGCATATTTACTTTTATAGTATACATAGTATTATGACTTAGCATATTTACTTTATAATATACATAGTACTGTGAAATTATGTATTGAATGCACTTTAAAAAATAAAAAGTAAAGTAACATTTAATATTGTGCCTTATTGTTATAGTTCGGATCGCAGTGGAATGAGCTTTGATTTGTACATGGATGTCGACTTGGTCCAGAGCAAGACGTACATGATTTTTACGACGGGTGTAACAGGTGAAGTAGGAACTGCTGTGTGGTTCGTGTTTACTGTGTAGTGCTTGGTCGAATATTGTTTGTCTTTTTGTCCCTTTTCTTAAATGGCCTTTGTATTATGTGTCCTTAGATTTAGGGCTTCTGATTGCCCCTTTGGTATATTCAAGCTTTTCGCACACGTGAGACAATTTGACCATCGACCACCTTGATGTACTTTTTAAATACTTAATAATATATGCATATTGTTTCATTGGTTATTATCTTTAGAAATCAATAATAAATACACAATGTTGATTACTCTGTGAAATCAACACGCTACAATGACATCTATACAAGCTATTTATAGAATAATAAAAAAATTTAAAATCATAGACATACCCGCTCCAAAAACACACAGAAGTCCCAATAAAAATTTCATGTTTTTCGTCAAGTGGTAAGCACACAGTTATGAACTATTTATAAATGATAGTGATTTATACGACACAGATAACATTAGATGAACTTTAACATCAAACACATGTATTTTCCCATACTATTTAGATAAAATATTGTGCCTAAACTATGATATTCTTAAATGTACTAGACTATATTGTTTCTATACTGACGATGAACTCAAGACAATTCCTTCTTGAGAGCCGTCGTGGCCGTGATTGTATGGTACTTGGATTTACAACTACCTATGCAATCAGTGCATATCACCACTGATGTTGTGAGTTCGAATCTCGAACAGGGTGAGGTGTACAATATTATATTGTTGTATTATAGTAGAGTATAAGATCAGATAAGATTAGGAAACAGTGTGTATGTGACTATTCCATACCCACTTCCTCACAGGGTTATACATACCCGTCACCATGAGGAGAGGGGTGGGGGAGGTAAACGTCAATCTAGTTATTGTATTATGGTAGAGTATAAGATCAGATAAGATTAGGAAACAGTGTATATGTGACTATTCCATACCCACTTCCTCACAGGGTTATACATACCCGTCACCATGAGGAGAGGGGTGGGGGAGGTAAACGTCAATCTAGTTATTGTATTATAGTAGAGTATAAGATCAGATAAGACTAAGAAACAGTGTATACTAGTATGTGACCATTCCATACCGACTTCCTCCATGAGTTGATGTGCACCGATTGCATAGGTAGTTGTAAATCCAACTACCATATGATCAAAGCCACGACGGCCCCCACCTTGGCTTGTTATAAATTTATATGACAAGTGTGACAATTGCAACCCTCACGTTTAATGGTTGATCACATCTATGACAAATATTATTAATTTAATTAATCGCTTTAATTACAAACATGCATACCATATCTATAGTATGTTTTTCTTATATATGCATTTTGTCATTTCAGTAGGGTTGTCAGAGTTTCATTCATCAACATGATATTAAAGGCCTGATCATGATCAAAATGTGCCTTCCTAAAATCAATATTTATATTTAGATTGAAATGAACATCCTTAAAAGATATACGTATTTATACACAAATGACAAATGGTACGACAAGTATCACGAGATTACTGACCAAATAATCTCAAGAACGCAATGATGACCTGTTAGGACATTACATTGGCTGTAAGAAACCACAAAAAAAATCAAGAAAAATGTTAATTTAATGAATATTTAATCACAATATCACAAGGCCAGTTTTGGCAGTAAAACATGTCCATTTTAAGTATTGACCTTCACAGTTCAAAAAGCACGATAGGATTGTCATTTTACTTTCAAAACGTCACTTATGAATCACGTGACGACATCTATTTTTCAAAGTTCAGTACCGGGTGTAACCCCCACGTGCTGGGATGACGGCCTCTACCCTGCGTCTCATCCCTCCAGTTAGACGTCGGATGTCCTGTTGCGATAGCTGTTGCCATTCCCGATGCAATGCTGCTTCCAACTGACGAATGTTTGTACAGGAGGTTCCCGAACTTGTATACGATGGCCTAACATCTCCCAAATATGCTCTATGGGATTCAAATCCGGGCGCATGGCTGGCCAAGGAACAGAAGTCACGGCTTCGCTTTGGAGGTAGGCGGTTACTGCTCTTGAACGATGAGGCCTGGCGTTGTCATCCATATACACAGGCCTTGTAGCTACTGGGTGGTTGTCGAAATGGGGGACAACAACTGGTTGCAAGACGTCTCTGATGTACTGATCACCAATTAGGTTGCCTTGTATGATGACTAAATCCAGCTTGCAGTCATCAGAGATACACCCTCAAACCATTACTGAGCCTCCACCGTCAGGGACAGTTGACTTGATGTTCCTAGTGGTATAGGCTGCATTTTTGTGTCTCCAAACCCTCATCCGGCCGTCGGTTACATGAAGTAGAAACCGGCTCTCGTCTAACCAATGGATCTTGCGCCATATCATTAAATTCCAACCACGTCGTGCTAAACACCATGCCAAACGTGTTCGTCGATGTCTGTCTGCCAACAGTTGACGTTTAATGACTCCCCTTGACTTAAGTCCCGCTGATTTCAGACGGTTTCTAACTGTTCCTCTTGACAGACGTCTATTGGGCAGCCAGTGTTGTTTGAGTACGGGATTGGTTTACGAATGGCATCCGTCTAACCAAACGTTGCAATGTCCTGTCGTCACGATCAGATGTTACCCGTGGTCTGCCAGATCTTGGCAAGTCTTTCACATTGTTGGTTTGTGTGTGTTTTCTCACCAGTCGGCTGACTACAGTATAGTGGTAGCCCATCTGACGTTCAATAGCTTTGAAGGACATCCTTGTTGTATGCATGCCGATTATTTGCTATCTTTGTGCTTCTGATATTCGCCTTCGTACCATGGATACTGAGAATGAATACATTTTTTAAAACACCGGACATAAATACCCATATTCGAAGCGTGAACATACTGAATTTTGAGTAATGCGTGAGAGGCATGGTTCACGTGCATGACTAGTCGATATTAGACGTAATGGTCACACCTGTGTGAGCACATCTTTTTAATGGAACATTGTTCTTGCTATTATCAATATAAATATTATAATCTAAACTTATTGTAACTTATTATGTTTTAAAATCCACCTGTGATGTAAATCTATTGTCTAAACTCTCCATTATTTTTAAGGAATGGAGAGTTGTGAACAATATGTACAGGGGCGGAGCTAGAGTTTAAAGGTCATAAACCTCAACCTGTTTAAAATTGCAAAAGGGAATAACAAACAATTTATTTAAATTTGTTTGTTACAAGATTAATAATTAATAAAATTATTAAAGTACAATGGGTGGATTTTAAGTTGGAGAATGTCCTCGTATCTCTCCATTCCTTAAAACCAATGGGCCTCGGCTCCTCCGGGGTCTCGGCTCCATTATTTTTAAGGAATGGAGAGTTACTCGGACATTCTCCTATACTTAATATATCACGGGGTGCTTAACTTTTTTCTTTGTATATATATATATATATATATAGGTAAAGCAACAATGGCTTTTGAAAATTTTGATTTGCAGTTACAAACCCTGTCTTACTTAAATCATTTAATTTGAAGACTGTCATTTAGCCAAAATTATATTGTCAAACTATTTTGTATTAGATTAATGAGCTACAGTAAACTATACAATTAAAGGAGGAGTTCTCATCTGTTGTTATAATATACAAGGTAGACATGTTCCACGTGAATGATTTAATTGATCAAATTTGATAAACTACACATTCCATTGTCCGTTCTTCAAATTACGGCTTTAAATTACCCCTTTGAGAGATATCTTCAAACTTAGTATTTAAATACTTATCAACCTTGACATTCCCTGATATAGAATATATCAAAATCAAGTTTAGATGTTATAAATTCTGCTTAAATACGTTAGTTTGATTTATTGCAATACATCGTCGGTAAGGATGATTGGAACGTGATCAACCGTGGTTTCCAGACACTACTTGCAATAGTGCATTTCATTTAACCGCTTGTCATCCATAATATTTTGCAATTGGTTGCATATTATGTTTTAAAAACTGATCCAGATATATGACACGTTACGTGTTCGGTTGAAACAGGAATGGGTTCACAGGAAATTAGATAAATTTTATTATAGATGTGAATTTGTCTTTTTGTTTTTGTTGCACTTTTTCAGAAACAGTGGAGGTTTGGACCCTTAACACTAGTTTAACCCGGCCACTTACTATTGAAGTGGCTGTACCAAGACAGGAATATGCGTGGCCATAGACGTGTGTACTAAGGGCATCTATTTTGCCTCTTTCTACGCTTTTTCAGTTAGATTTCCGAACTGCTCCGATCGTGTGATTTTTCTTTTGTTTTTCATTTGATCATAAACAATATTTCTAATTACTTAAGCTGGATCTCGAGTAATATTTCTGATTACTAAGTCAAGTCTTGATAAACTGACACTTTAGACTACCAAACAAGACATTATTTAGGTTTGACAAACTCAGATGTCGTATTAATAAGACATGATCACGTATTGATAAGCTGGGATCTTGTATTGATATGCCGAGACATCATATTTGTTAAAGGGAATTACTGGGGGACATGAAATAAAGAATACCACAGATACAGCTACGTTTGCCCCGTACCTTAGCATATATCGATAGATTGACAGTGAGGGCCAGTCAAGTACTACACTTCACGACAAAAGAGACGATGTCAGTCTTTGCATTGTGAATTTTTAATCTATATGTATCAACATTCCAAATGCACCTGCATGTGGGGTATAATATGATTTAGTGCAGCAGGAACTGTTTACCCTTCTGGAGCACCCCAGTTTTAGTGGGGATCTTTAGTGTTTTGCTTCATGTTTTATAGATCGTTGTTTGTCCTTTTGACTTTTTCATTTTGGCCATTGTGTTTCTGTACTTCTTCGATTTACGGATTCTTATTACCACTTTGGTATCTTAAAATTCTTCACCGTTCATACGATATGATTCCCTTATTAGATATTTGTTCATAACAAGGAAGCTACTGCACCAAGGGTGTCTAGTAGTTAGATTGATGTCATCACATAGTCTTACGGGTGCTATGATGACGATTAATCGTTATGTACTATCTTTGTCACAGTTTGTTCCGTTAGACGTAATCAATAACGAGCTTCCTTTCTTTTTCATGACATTTCACTCTATTTCTAATAAGAGTAGCAAGATGGAGGATGCGACTAGTGTAGCAGGAACTACCAACCCTTCCGGAACACACGAGTTTACTCCCTTTTTTAATTGGGTTCATCTTTAGTTTTCTGTGTAGTGCTATGTCATCATTTGTTTGTCTTTTTGTCCCTTTTCTTTCTGTCGACCTTCTTTGATTTACGGCTTTTAATTATCCCCATTGGCATCCCACAAATCGAGGAGTTCAAATTTTAAAAGAGAGATAGAGAGTTCGAAAAATGTTATTGTAAAACATTATTGATAATCAACAGCAATTGCATATAAATCGAATGCTACCAACGAATTTTACTACTCCATAAATGGAAAATTACTATTGGAAAAACAAGGTCACCACTCTCGTCATGCATGTTGAGATGTGACTGTTCCTCAATGACAGTTACTAAGTATCAGTCAAATAATACTATGCAAATATATAACTGTATGTTATCTTTAAACTTGTTTTAGTGAAAACAACTAACTCTGAGTATTTAAGGAAATTGCGGACTATATATGAAACAACAGGACAAACACAAGAATAGTTTGAAGATACCAAAGGGATAATCAGAATCCGTAAATCGTAAAAGGACAGGCAGCACAATGGCCAAAGGAAAAAGAACAAAAGGACAAACGTATTACAAAGCAAAAGAATATATGCACAGGTAAAGCGAACTCCCAAGCAACCGTTTATGAAACCAGGTGTCATCGATATTATTGACACCCATCGTGAAGTTCTTATTCAACAAAACAAGTCAAGGCTTTCCTGCTAAAGTATAAGGTGAAATATAACTCAAACGCCAAAATATAATTCAGACAAACTTTTATTTAACATGGTCCTTGGTGTGCCCTTGTTATCGTTGATTTAGCCCTGAAATATTAATAAGTGAAATATTAATCATTTATACAGGTAATTTGGTTATCCTGTTTATACAGGTAATTTGGTTATCCTGTTTATACAGGTAATTTGGTTATCCTGTTTATACAGGTAATTTGGTTATCCTGTTTATACAGGTAATTTGGTTATCCTGTTTATACAGGTAATTTGGTTATCCTGTTTATACAGGTAATTTGGTTATCCTGTTTATACAGGTAATTTGGTTATCCTGTTTATACAGGTAATTTGGTTATCCTGTTTATACAGGTAATTTGGTTATCCTGTTTATACAGGTAATTTGGTTATCCTGTTTATACAGGTAATTTGGTTATCCTGTTTATACAGGTAATTTGGTTATCCTGTTTATACAGGTAATTTGGTTATCCTGTTTAGGCCAATTGGTTTTGTTGCTCCAAAAGACTTTTGAATTATTTGATTTTTTGATCTTTTGACTTCTTCCTGAAATCTATCGTGCATATTAATGAGATATATTCATTTTTATTATCAGTACAATAACGCTTGATTAATGTATTTTCAATGCAAAAACAAATTGAAACGAAACAACAACCGCAAATCCTTCTGGACCAGCTGAGTGAAGCCCTTTTTTGCGGGTTCCGTGTCGCTCATCGTTTTAGTGTTTTGCATTGTGTTTTTTAATTTTGTCTATCCAGTCCTGTGTCTTGTGTCCAATGTTGCCAGTGTCTCTGGCTTGTCTAATCTTGATTGCCTATTCGATTTTCTCGAACGTTTATTTCAGAGCATCCGCAAATACACAAACAGTGAAAAGGAACGTATTTAATCCTGTCGATTTGGACAACCTTACAATTTAATGGTACCAAAATGTATTTCGTCATGTCTTACACACATATTCTTATTTTAAATTTTATATACTATATGTCTTTTAAATTACAGTAAATTGACATGAGAAAATGCAGCGTTGTAAAAAAAGTATATTTTTGGGAACAGCCTAACTTACATGCAGGCTCGCGACTTCATTTCACATTCGTTTCCATATGTTTTACCATCACTACCACACACAGGGAACCAGATCATTGGGCAGATTGTCAAACATTTTGTATTAAGAGCTTGTGTTGTCGTCATTGGTTCCCATGTTGTAGCTAAAAAGAAATAAAACTAAAACGTGTATTACAGTATATCTTTTAACATACACGACGGATTTACATGTGATTTTGAAACCATGCATATCTGAAAACGAATTTAGAAAGTAGTTATATTAATGACAGTTGTTGTTTCTTATATGACTTTCATCTGCAAAACACACACACCACTATCCATTAAGGAAAATAAATTAATAGGAAAGACACGTTTGTATTGTTAATGTTCACTACATGTAATTTTACAAAAAAGAAACAGACCTTGATAAGAAAAAAAAACTTACATGCTGCGACCATCTTTTCGCATGGTCCATTTCTAGCCATTGTAATGGTAGTCTTTGCCCTGAAAGGAAAAATGCCGAGAAAGTTCTGTTATCAATTGATGTCATTTCAAAATGAAAAAAGAGTGTACATTAGGGTACTGACGAGCAGATCGAATGGGTTCGAACCTGATTCGTAATCTACGCCAAAGCCAATAAACTGTGTCTTATCCATCTGATGATGAAGTATAATACTCTAGATTATGGAAATTTGTCATTTAAGGTCATTCGTATTGAAATGACTAATCTCTATTGGATTGCCGTATACTATTGAAGACTTCATCTATCAGCAACACTAAATTTGAATTCAATTGTAATTTCATTTTAAGCCTATTGTGAATATTTCAGTAACATATATGAACCTACATTTATTCATGTTGGTAGTTACTCCTTCCTATAACATACATGGACCTACATTTATTCATGTTGGTAGTTACTCCTTCCTATAACATACATGGACCTACATTTATTCATGTTGGTAGTTACTCCTTCCTATAACATACATGGACCTATATTTATTCATGTTGGTAGTTACTCCTTCCTATAACATATATGGACCTACATTTATTCATGTTGGTAGTTACTCCTTCCTATAACATACATGGACCTACATTTATTCATGTTGGTAGTTACTCCTTGCTATAACATATATGGACCTACATTTATTCATGTTGGTAGTTACTCCTTCCTATAACATACATGGACCTACAGTTATTCATGTTGGTAGTTACTCCTTGCTATAACATATATGGACCTACATTTATTCATGTTGGTAGTTACTCCTTGCTATAACATATATGGACCTACATTTATTCATGTTGGTAGTTACTCCTTCCTATATATTGGTTCATATATATCATGTGGAAAGAACGAAATTACTGTAATGATCGAGAATTGAACAAACCACAACAATGTTAACAACACTACTGGGTGACCTTTAACTCTGAATACCGAACAAACCGTACGCACAAGCATTTACGCCTATAACACATAATGCTTATGACAATACTTACAAGCGTCTAAGCCCAGTACCCATGTATTGGAGTAATATGATCATGCTTACTTACACGTGTCTACACCCAGTACACATGTGTTGGAGTTATATGACCATGCTTACTTAAAAGCGTTTACATCCAGTACCCATGTGTTGAAGTAATATGGCCATGCTTACTTACACGCGTCTACACCCAGTACCCATGTGTTGGAGTAATATGGCCATGCTTACTTAAAAGCGTTTACATCCAGTACCCATGTGTTGAAGTAATATGGCCATGCTTACTTACACGCGTCTACACCCAGTACCCATGTGTTGGAGTAATATGGCCATGCTTACTTACAAGCGTCTACACCCAGTACACATGTGTTGGAGTTATATGACCATGCTTACTTACAAGCGTCTACACCCAGTACACATGTGTTGGAGTAATATGGCCATGCTTACTTACAAGCGTCTACACCCAGTACACATGTGTTGGAGTAATATGGCCATGCTTACTTACAAGCGTTTACACCCAGTACACATGTGCTGGAATTATATGGCCATGCTTACTCACAAGCGTCTACACCGCCCATTACACATTTGTTGGAATTATATGGCCATGCTTACTCACAAGCGTCTACACCCATTACACATGTGTTGGAATTATATGGCCATGCTTACTCACAAGCGTCTACACCCAGCACCCATGTGTTGGAATTATATGGGCATGCTTACTCACAAGCGCCTACACCCATTACACATGTGTTGAAATTATAGTGTCACACTTGCTCACAAGCGTCTACACCCATTACACATGTGTTTGAATGCACATGGCCATACATACAAGAGTCTGTGCCTATTACACATGTGTTGGAATATATATGACAATATATATTCACAAGCGTCTGTACCCATTACACATGTGTTGGAATGTATATGGCAATATATACTCACAAGCGTCTGTATCCATTACACAGGTGTTGGAATGTAAATGTCAATACTTACTTACAAGCGTATGCACCATTTACACATGTCTTATAATGTATATGGCAAATACGTACTCACAACCTCTGCACCCATTATACATGTGTTGAAATGTATATGACAATACTTACTAACAATCGTCTGTGTCTACTACATATGTGTAGGAATGTATGTGATAGTACTTACTCACAAGCCGCTGCACTCATTTCACATGTGTTAGAATATGTTTTACCATTACTGCCACAAACTGGCATGTATATCATCGGACATGCTCTCAGACAATTTGGGTCTGCGGCCAAACCGACGGCTGAAGCGAAATAAATATTACCCATTGACCTATTCAACGTAGAAAATTGTTATAATAGTATAATTCGGATTATTATTAACATTTATAATAGAATGGGGTCGAAAAATTTTTTAACTTTTCTGTTGTCCGAGGGAACACAGGTTTATAGAAATGTGACATATTTTCTCCGAAACTATCGCGCGCGCTTTGTGTTGGACAAAATCATATTGACAACTCAACATTAACGAGTTCGACACTCAAAGATCGTTACAGAGAACATGCAGCAATAAGCAATCTAATTAAAACGCTTCATATTTTTTTTCTTCATTTGCGATACCCTAATGTCAGTGTACAGTGTATCGCCATAGAAACAAATTACAAAAGATACAACAAATATCTAATTTCAATTAAATTGAGCTATTAGCAAGTGCTTAAATGGTTGGTTGCTGTTGCTTAACGTCAGTGTGCAGTTTTTCAGCTATATTTTTGACGATAATACGCTTAAAAACAATGACGACCAATGGTGCCACAGAGATGGGCCCATTGACTGATTTTTGATTGCCGCACGTAAAAGGAGAGATGAAGTTTTCTCTTTCAATGGACCACGAAAAGAGTTTGAAAGTACAAAAGGGACAATAAGAATCCGTAAATAGAAGAAGGACAGACAATACAATGGCCAAAAGAAAAGGACAAAAGGACAAACAACGATCTACAAAACACTACACAGAAAACTAGAGATAGAAAAACACGAACCCCACTAAATTGTTCTTCCTTAGAACTTGCTGCAAGTTGTGTTTTATGTGCAAAGGAGTGTGATATTTTCCTTTGCAATCAGTGCCTATCACCACTAAAGTCGAGAGTTCGAATCTCTCTCATTGTGAGGTGTACTCGATACAACATTATGTGATACAATTTGTCAGTGTTTTGCGACAGGTCGGTGGTTTTCTCCAGTTTCCTCCACCAATAAAACTGACCTCCACGATATAGCTTAAGCTTGGTTGAAAGCGGCATTAAACATCATAATTCTAACCCTCACTGAGCTCAGATTCTAAGGAGTGGTTTATGGTTGTTCGTTGTATGTTTTTTTCTAGCACCCTTAGGCAATCATTAAATGACATCACTCCACAGAACATAAAATATTTGTGAAATATACCCCCTCTCCCCAATTTATTATTTCATATTTGTATTTAAAAATAAGCTTATATATAACATAACAAAATGGAAACAATACCTTAAACAATTGGGCTTTATACATTATAACCCCTCCACCATCTAATACCCCCCAAACAAAATGATTCCCAAAATATAGCACTTAACATTATGACTCCCAAACAATAATATTCGCAAAATTTTAAATCAGATATTATGATATTCAAAGAATAATACTTCGCAAAATTCCACATTATGCCTTCCAAACAATATTATTCGCATAATTTAACATCAATGCTTCGAAATTAGAAAAAAAATTAACATTTTATACAATGCTTCGCAAAAATTTAGCATCTTATACAATACTTCGCAAAAAATTAACATCTTATACAATGCTTCGCTAAAAATTAACATCTTATACAATGCTTCGCTAAAAATTAACATCTTATACAATGCTTCGCTAAAAATTAACATCTTATTCAACGCTTCTCAAATATTTAACATCTTATGCAATGCTTCCCAAAAATTTAACATCTTACATTTTGCCTCAAAATTAATGACACTACCAGTCTGGCCTTGACACAACCTGATTTTATTTGAGGTTAAGCATACGTACCAAATAATGCGAATAAAGCAATACACACTTTCATTTCGACTATTAATATTCAATTAAAATAAAATTATAACTCAAGATAAATTCGGGAGATATATATATATATATATGTCATGAAAATTCACCACCTGGTTAAGCGATAGTGAATACATATCTATAGGTGGGGTTCAAGAACACGTGGAGAAATCACGCATTCAGTTATTATTTTGAAATACTACTAAATCTGAAAATATACTTAAAAAATAATTTATGGAAGGGGTAAGTTTGTTGGAGATTTTAACATGGGTAACATTATCTGCGCAAATATGGGTAACATTATCTGCGTAAAATTTGCGCAGATAATGCTACCCATGTTAAAATCTCCAACAAACTTACCCCTTCCATAAATTATTTCTATTCTAATAGGACATATACGGTAAATTTTGAATCCACATTCCCTTATAGTGTACCCATATTAAAATCTCCAACAAACTTACCCAGGCTTCCCATATTAAAATCTCCAACAAACTTGTCCCTTCCATAAATTATTTCTATGACGTGCTGTTTTGGCTTTGTAAACAAAAGGGTATAATAGAACAGCCAAATACATGACGTATTTGGCTGTTCTATTATACCCTTTTGCTTACAGCGCGTGTAAGTCATAATAAATCGGGGATTTTTATACCCTTTTGTTTACAAAGCCAAAACAGCACGTCATATTAGATTTAGGGATTTACCTGCAAACGAACACATATTTACCTTTTGTTTAATATTAATTAGAGCTAGTATTTCACTTTGATTTAAAATAAAAAAAAATGCTAATGTAATAACATTAATAAACAAAAATAATGTTGTTTTATATAATTTCCATTTTTGAATTTCGCTTTTATTAGCTATAACCTCTTTATTTGTTTAATATTTCATTCGGCTATAATAATTTCCCGCATTTTTTGTTTTTGTTTTTTATTTGGGGTGTAATTTATAAATCATTTATGTCCTTTGTTTTGCTATTTTGACAACTTTTCTATGTCAGATTGGACAAAATGAAAAATATATATATGACACGTAGCTGTAGCAATGATATACAATTTTTGAAACCAAAGTTCTAACCAAGGGTTACAATTCAAAGTTCTAATTAAGGGTATCTATCAATAATATGCCACCAAGGCTGTAGAGGTGTTAGATAATATTTTCTCTGCATGTTATTTTGCAGAGATACGTCGTGGCCGTGATTGTATGGTAGTGCAACCAGTGCCTATCACCACTGATGTTGTGAGTTCGAATCTCGGTCAGGGCGAGGTGTACAACATTATGTGATAAAGTTTGTCAGTGACTTGCGACAGGTCGATGGTTTTCTCTGGGTCCTCCGGTTTCCTCCACCAATAAAACTGACCGCCACGATATAATTGAAATATTGTTGAAAGTGGCGTTCAACACCATTAAACAAACAAACAAACAAACAAACAATCATATCTCTCTCCAATGTTCTTAATGTAAGTTCGCTAACACGGTGAAACTCCTTTAAATAAGTACTGCCGCAATACATGATAAATTCGTGTTCTATCTGTATGACCTTTTAAATGAATTAATGACCTTGTACCACAAAATATGGTCATAAGATATCTTGCATATCGAGCAAATTCTATTTTTCCTGATAACCATAGAAATTATACGACGATATATTCGATTATAGTACGACTCATTGATTGGTTGGTGTTTAACGTCACGTGAGCAATATGAAAAGTTTGAAGATACCAAATAGGTAATCAGAAAAGCCGCTAATCGATTGGTCAAAAGAAAGAGGACAAAAGACAAACAATGATCTACAAAGGACTACACAGAAAAATATAGATTGAGCAACACGAACCCTAACTAAAATGCGGGGATAAACTCATGTGCTCCGGAACGGTAGACAGTTCCTGCTTCATAACTACAGTCAATAGTGACATCATCTTTGGTGCTGGATATTGGAGAACATAACCGATCTGCTGCAAGTGATTGACAGACTGTAGCACAAGGGAACGACCAGTTTATTTAAAAATATCGCCGCTAAACTTTATGAAAAAATAAATAAATTGGCACGAAAGATGCAAAAAATTAATATTCCAACCACGGATCTTTGTGCATAGTCTATATTGCATGATACCAACTCTCGCGATACCTAACGTGACTTCGCGAGATCACGTTATTCTTGGCATGCCACAGTAATGCCGAATTGCTATTTACCTAACCTCTACATTAAAAAAAAATGCAATGTGAGAAAGTTCACTATTTACTTACTTAGATAACTAACATTGAATTATTTATTGCAGACTATTTGATTGAGGTACAATGTTTATCCAATTTCTGTGTGTGGAATTTAATTCCTGAATAGAATATTTCACTGTTATGACCGAGGTACAAAATTGTACCCCAATTCAGTATGTGGAAGTTTACAATTCATAAAAAAAAATGGTTACTGAAGCTAAGTATCCCCTGCTTTAAAGCTTCCAAAGAGGTACTATCCACCAATGGATGTGGAATGCTGTTCCATATCCTTACACTGTCTGGGAAGAAGGAATTCATGTAGGTTGATGTTCTGGAATATGGGACAAGGAATCGTGATATGTGATCTCTAGCTACGGATGATGTAGTATGCAGTTCAAGCGGTGGTATTGCCACAAGGTCATTTACTATTCTGTACATCATTACAGCTTTACGTCTTGTCCGTCTCAAGGCTAATGGTTGCCTCTGTAAGAGTATTTAACATAGTTGTTACGCTAGTAATTTGTCGATAATCATTACAAACCGGGCTGATCGTTTTTTGTACACTTTCTAATTTCTGGATGTTGACGTTGGTAAATGGCTCCCTAACGGTGCATGTATACTCAAGCCATGGTCTTACTACTGTTATGTAGCCTACATTCTTTGTTCTTTGTGGACAGTATTACATGTTTCTTTGAATAAAGGCCCTGGTCGAGTTGACCTTTTTGGTTTTGTTTTCAACATGCGTGTTCCAGTTGATGGCTTTGTGGATTGTTAGAAGTAAATATTTAGCCGAGTCTAATATTTTAATTTATGCCTATGTCTGTCATAGCTTGTGGGATATGGCTTACGCTTGTTGGTAACACGTAGAAGCTGGTATTTACTTGGATGGAACTCTTTTGCCAGTCAGATTCCCATCTGAGCAAGTTGTTCATATCTTCCTGTAGTAGGTTCGAGTCTGCTTCATTGTAGATCTTTCTGTACAATACACAGTCATCGGCAAATAGACGAACTGTAGATGACTATACCTAATCCGGGAGGTAATTTATAAACAGGAGGAACATGAGTGGCCCACATTACATCTCCCTGAGACACTCCTGACTGGACAGGTGCAGTGTGTGATGATTTCCCATCCACGGGTTTTTAGAGCTTAGAAATTCCCTAATCCACTGAAGTGTCGACCCGCTGATGATATAGTACTCAGCTTTGTAAGTAGTCTCTCATGAGGGACCTTCTCAAATGCCGTCGCAAAGTCATGCAAGATAACGTCAATGTGTTGACCAGTACAAGATCAATACGCATTGCCAAATCCTGAATTGCGAGGATCAGTTGGGACATGCAAGAACGGTTCTTTCTAAATCCATGTTGATCGTCGTTTAGGGTGCCGTGGGTTTCAACATGTTTGGAAACACTACTGCAAATTATGTGCTCCGAAATTTTACATGTACGACAGTCATGAAACTGTGCGATAGTTGGAGACACGTGATTTATCTCCTTTCTTGAAGATTGGCTTCTTTCCAATCTGGTGGGTTAGTGCCTTGATTGATCGATGCTGGGATAAATGTTGTGAAAAACAACTCGTAAAGGACACCACTAAATGCAATAAAACAAACAACACAAGTAAGATATAAATAATGTGATGGGGGAAAATATTTTGTTCAATATTGTTCTGATGGTTAAAGAAAACGTTAATATTTATCCATGCGTCACCCCAAATCTATGTTACGGTTAATTTGTTTGCTTACGAAATGTTGTGGCGAGTTATATACGTACTAGCGAGTACTTGATGACCCCTTGTATCCAAAAAAATAATCTTATTTTTGCCTTCGTGTGCGAAAAATTATGATCTAGGTAAAACGGCGATTCCTTCCTTAAACGTTTAATAGTTGGTCCCTAAAATTGTACCCATCACACGTCGCTTCTGACTGGAATTGAAATCACAACTTTTGAGGTGATATGCATTTGATCATAGCTCGAATGATTACTGCGCCCTCTATCGAAAATCGTCTCGTAATGTAACGACAGTATTGAGTCAAAATATAACGACTGGATTATTCGGGTTAATACGATGATGGCTACCAGAGTTATCGTTCCTTTGTCTCACATGACATCACATCTGAAGTTAGAGTAAGGAACGATAACTCTGGTAGAGATGGGACTATCATAGGAAGATGTACGTCCAATTACCATACGATTACGATCACAACGACCCTTATCAAAACAATAAGCATTGACCCAGATAACGACTATATTGATATGAATTAAAATGTTTCATATTTCGATACTGTGTATTTTAAACCTTTATATATGCGATATTACGGTTTAAATGGTTAATAGTGAGGTTAAAAATGTCATCCACATATTCAATTCAATTCAATTCAAAGCTTTATTTAGAGTCGATATAAATCATACATATAACACAAGCTCTAATGAGCTTTTATAATCGACTATGGTATATAACAACACATACAATCATGCATACAAACATATTAAATAAAAACATACATCAATATATGCAATTCAATATAGACACAAGTTACAGAAGCAGATATCAACTGAACAAAAGCAAGCTAAACATAAGAGGCTCATGCATTTAAGCAACAACAAAAAATAATAAAATAATAAAAATATTTAAAAGCATGAAAACTTAGAAATAAAAATTTAAAGGTCATCTGCATGCACTGCACTGGCATGAGCTGCCGTTCCATGTGTGGATTATATTTTTAAAGTGTTCTAATGATGTTTCTTGTCTGAAGTGATGTGGCAGTTCATTCCAGATTTGTGCAGCATTATACCGAAAAGAATTTAAACCATACCTTGTTGTGCGTACTCTGGGTAAAACTGTTTTATCTTGATGCCTAAAATTATATTTTTAATCTTTGATTGAAATTAAATCATGAAGATAGCTTGGACTTTGTTTATGGATAATTTTGAATCTTTCAACTGCAATAGTTCTTAATCTTCGTATTTGAATTTAGATTTTATAAGTAAATTTTCATAAGTATTTTCATAGTCTTCATAAATGAAACGGAGAGCTCTTTCCTGGATTTTTTCAATTTTTTTTAGTATTTTTTTCGCTGCAAAAGTGCCATGTTACCGGACAGTAGTTAAAATTTGAAAGAATAAAGGTGTAGTAAATGGTAAGGCGTCCTAATCTGTTTAAATATTTACCTATTCGTTTAAGGATATTTAATTTTGGGATGCTTTTTTTTTTCTTTACAAATTTCTGATATATGTTTATCAAAATTTAGATGGGAATCAACGGTTATGCCTAAAGGTTTAACATTTTCTTCATATATAATTTTATTTCCGTTTAAATCAAAAGATTAAATTGTGTCTAATTGTTTTTAGGACCAATGGCAATAGCCTGAAATTTATCCATATCTTAGTGTCAGAATGAAAAATCGTAAAAACAGAGCAAACTCATTCTAACACATAGATACATGACTTTCTTGATACAAAATGTAAGCAAAAATGATAAGCAAAATTTAAATCCGTCATAAAGCAGACAAAATCGTGACAGATTCATGGGTAAAACGTTGATTTTCTTACCAGATCCGGAAGAAAAATGTTTATTGAAAATGGTGTGTCAACACGAAGTTTCTAAAATGCGAAAACGAAATTGACCCATGTGCGGATATTGAAATTGTCAAGGCATACCTTTCTACCACATTTTAATATTTAAATTTTGTTTTTGCTATCCTGTTTAGGCCCTTTGGTTTACTTGCTTCCAACTTTAGACATTTAAATTATTTGTCTTTGTACTCTTTTGAATATAATCGTACCTAATAAAGGTTATTTCAGAAACACTAAATTAGTATATTTACGATTTTATTGCAGATAACTTATTTAAATTTTGGAATACGCGAAACCTCTTGCGAACCTCTGTATGTAATGTATATATAATATGTGGCCAATTTAAACACCAACTATACTCTACTGTGTATAATTAAAAACAACAATGGGGAAGATACTGAACATTCTTAATGATAATAGAGACGTGATAATCAGGAGATTATCAGAAAACTTCCACAAGATTGTCAATTTGCTACAAGAAAAGGGAGTTTATAAAGAGGAGGAGAAACATAACCCCCAAGAAGTTAGTTTTCATGATCTAGTTGAAAGCATGTTTTCCCATGTGGAAGCTGGGGGATACTATGCTGAATTCGTTGAAGCTCTGACAGAAGTTGAGGAAAATGTTGTAGCAGAGTTAGTTAAAGGTAAGTTGATTTTTATGTGTATGTTTTGTAGATCGTTGTTTGTCCTTTTTCTTTTGGCCTTTGCGTTGTCTATTCCTCTTCGATATACAGATTCTGATTACCCCTTTGATATCTTCAAACTCTTCATAAATTTGTGTCTGAACTTTTTCAACTTTGATGTAAGCATTTTGTTGGTTTGGTACAGACACTTTAATAAAAACAATTGTATAGATCAAAATCCTATGTTTTAGTGAAATGATGCGGTAATGCAAGTGTTTTCTACTTGAGTAATTAAAAAATGCCAGTGTAGAATGTTAATAAAACACTTTATGGTTAATATGATTTTTTGGTGAAAGGATATAGGAGTGCAAGCAGAATAACACAAACCTGCTGCAATAACTGACAAGTTTTATAACTTACAGTTATAGAGATCATACCGTGCTACAAACTTGAATCGAACTCACAATTTTTGACGATCCTCTATTTCATCAGCCGATAATAGTAATCACCATGATATACATAGAATAACGTCAATTTTGAAGGTCGAGACAGACATTATCACGGGTATCGCAGCGAGCCCGATATGACGAAATGTGATGCTATTGATAATGTATGTCGAGATCTTCAGAACTGACGTTATTGTTTTATCGGTAACGTCATAATGGATAAAGATAAAATGTTTAAATTACCGATAAAAAAGAAATATTTTTCATAATGGTATTACATTCCATACCTCTGACATCAAACATCGAATGTAAATAAACTGTCAGTCATAGCACGTTGTTATCTTTACAAGCAAAAATTAACATTATGTATGTACTGACTGTTGCTGTCATGTTCTTGCATTCTGAAAAGTTTTGGGAAGAGTCGCCTGTCAAAATTACATTGATAAATATCATCATTGCATAAATGTCCGTGAAATACTGAGATTTCCAAGTGAAAGTAAACCGATATTTCACTCAGTAAAATGAAAACGTTTATATCACCGTGTGACGTCACAGTCGCAACGTCGCTACAATCAAAAATATCCTTGAGCGTCAAACAATGAAGAGCTAGTTCTTTTTGGGAACGTCTTATTCATGCAAGCAAATAGTTAAATATGTGTCACAAACAGTACAATAGTTACCCTCTTATAAGAACCCTCTTATCAGACCAGATTTCAGATACTAACAAAATATCCCCCTCAAGAGAGACCGACCCTCTTATTAGACAAATTTTTCAATGTGGAAGTGGTGGACTTATAAGAGGGGGTCTACTGGACTACTCTATAGTTACTCTGGTATTCCTAATGTCAAAAATAAATAACTCGTAACCGAAGGACAATGATAATGCACCCAAGTGCTAATGCATGAGTAATTATTTTATAAATATAAAAAAGATCATTTTTATATGTTATTATGATTAACTGAAGAAATAAAGGGGAAAAACAGCAACAGACAAACAAAAACCCCAAAACAAATGGGAAATACCTATGACACTTAATTCCCAGTCTACAGTTTAATTTTATATGTACATATCTTGTCCATTGTTGTCTATAGTATTAAATACCATTGTATATTATTAATTAAATTCCAATTTGTAGATTATCATTTAACGAGACATCAATTCCACACGAATTTCCAAGTACTTAATTATTTGTAATTCTATTGTTTGACTGAGATTGTATGTATGGATAAATTAAAATCAATTCCACATGAATGTCCAAGTGCTTTATAATTTGAAATTCTATTGTTTGACTGAGATTGTATGCATGGATAAATTAAAATCAGCGTTATATCTCGATCATACCATACTGTTATCCATATATATATGCAATCAAACAAAATATTTCTTCATGGAGATTATTATAATAAAGACATTTAAGCAAACTATAAATTTCGAAAATGTTTGCAATACTTTGTTTAAATCCATATATATATATATATATATATGGTCATAATTCGATAGCTAATTGTTCCCAAGGCCACATATATAAAACAATTGTCAAATATGTGGTGTTTGAACATATACATTAAAACTTATAGCAATATTTCATTGAAATTTCCAAATTTTTTAAAATAGAAATAGGGAAAAATACCATTTTAAACAATATGATTATCAGCAAGATCAGGAAGTTACTGCTAACCAAAACATGTTATTGGTATATAATTCTTCGTCATCCTATACAATATATTAAAATTGTTAAGTTAAATTGCTGTCAAATTAGACATATATATAAACACTTCCCGGCCCTTTCCTTATTCATGACTTATCATTGAATTTGTAGCTAGAGTAAAACAACGGGTGCCACGAGTGGAGCAGGAACTGTTTACCTTCCGGAGGACCTGAGTTCACTCCCCGTTTAATGGGGCTTGTGTTACTCGATCTTTAGCTTTATTGTGTAATGTTTTACAGATCGTTGTTTGTCCGTTTGTCCTTTTTCTTTTGGCCATTGTGTTGTCTGTCCTTCGATTTACGGATTCTGAATACCCATTTGGTATCTTCAAACTCTTCTACTCTCTGCTTCCAGTATATTATGTTTCTTCTGCAAGTCTATTCACATCTGTTTTTTTCCTGTTGAACTTTAGTAAACTAGTTATTTTTAGCAAGTTCACTTCTCGTTGACATACATATTAAAAGAGTGACAAATAGGGGATAATTGTATCATTTATTTTATTTTATGCAATATATGTGTCTATACGTTTCTTCTGCAAGATAAACAATAGTTTGCAGTGATTCATAAGAAAGTAACAATCTCTAACAAAGTTATCGTTCTTTGAACGCACGACTTTTACAAGATTTTAGAAAAAACTAAAACAACCATTTTTCAAGCGAAATACTAGATAATTAGTATCATATGCTCAAATTTCACACTTTGCTATTTTATTTTTACATTTTTTATCACGGAATTTAACAATCTTTTGATTTTTTCCCTGATTAAATAGTTGAAACTGAACAGCATCCACACAATGTTAAATTCATTTCCGTTCCGATTAATTCCTGTTTTTATTTGGATATTACTGCACAAACATTGAATACTTAAGACACTGACATGCTGATGTGAGAGAAAAGAGCGATAACTCTTGTATATATTGATAGACTGCATATTTGTAGCAAACCTTGAAAAGCAGGGTTTAGCGTAGCCTATGTCCCAGCCTCTTAGCCTCATAGACATAAACTTTATATTTTAAGACAGTGCACTTAGAAAGTAAACTTTGAACTGTTTTTCTGTGTATTTGTGACTGTTTCCAGGGCTCATACTATAAAGCTACCCGATGTTGCCCATGGTTGGGGATTTATTTTGGGGGAGGGCTCCGAGGAGGTAAGCATGAAGATGGTGAGGAGTCAGGTTGTAATATGGCAAGCCAGACCGTGAACAACATTGGTTTACGCCTTTAAATAGTGTCACGCTATTTATATATCTACACGTTTTAAAGACATCTTCGTGGAAATTTGGGAAAGTAGTAGGCACATAGTATACGCTACAAAAGGCTAAGAGTTTTGTCCTTATCTAACTCTCCATTCTTATCCAGAGGTAGTCAGGAAGAGTTTGAAGATACCATAGAGGTAATCACAATCCGTAAATCGAAAAAGAACAGACAACACAATGGCTAAAAGGAAAAGTACATAAACAACAAAAAACGATCTACAAAGCATACACATAGAAATAAAGATCGAGTAACAGAACCCCACTAAAAACCGGGGGTGAACTCAGATGCTCCGGAAGGGTAGGCAGTTTCTGTTCCACTAGTGGCACCCGTCGTGTTAATCTAGTTACAAACCCGCTGATAAGTCATGAATGATGATCTGTGTTTCTGTTCCTTTCCTTCATTTCTGTCTTGTCTTTATATATTGTTGAATTTGTTCTCGTCGTGATAACATATTTGAGAAACCCGAAGGTGAAATCAAGAATTGACAAATCAGAGACTATGGCAGTATTGGTCACACTAGACACAAGACGAAGACAAAGAAACACGGAAACACAATACAACACAGAAGACTAAAAATGAGGGGCAACACGGACCTCACCAAAATCCGGGGGTGATCCCAGGTGCTCGCGCAGGGCACGGAGTTTCTGTCTTTTCTTATAAGACAACCGCCATGTTTAACCTGTTACCTGCTACCTATCTTGAATCTTCATCCACTGCCTGGATAACTGTTGTTGCCAACGTATTCACCACTGAAGTCCAGAATCATAAATGTCTGGTATGGTGTGCCCCTATCAATTATCCCTAACTTATCTCTAAAATATCCCTATCTAGTTTAAAACGGGTTTAAAAGTTTAAAAGTATTTAAAAGTATTATTTCCATATACACGAGTCATAAAAGATTCAGTTGTACTAATAAAAGGTAAAAAGAACAGCTTCTAGCGTGCCGATGGATGGTACGTTATTATATACATTGTCCACTAAACTTCATTTTAAAACCGTTAAAAAATGTCCTGGCATATCCAATTAAAATTGTTAAAAAAGAAAAAATGTTATTCATTACGAGATTCAGCAAGCTTTCACCCTGCTAAATCTTATATATATATATATATATATACGTCTGAAAATTAAACCAAACAGTGTTAGAATTAGATTTTAGAGCTGTCAAATTGTTGTTCTTCCCTCGACGGGATTTGAACCCACACCATTGATACACTGCAGCACCATTCGCTTAGCCTTACGTCCAGCGCCCTAGACCACTCGACCATATTAATATGCCTAATCTATGTCTGTCTGCTCTCTAACGGTCTCGATATCTTATTAATCCTCAGGTTTTCTAGATCCTATTATGATACGGTTGTGTAATCGTTGCTGGTACAGTTTATAGCATAAACCTCTGGATAAGGTTTCTAAATAGCTCCTTTCCTTGAGTGGTATAAAGTCAAATTTTGTACAGTCAATTAGTAGCTGTAGCATATTTTGATCCTCCAGTAGGTCTGTGACATAAGGTGTCAGATTCTCATTTGTTTCCAGATATGATAGAATTTCATCCATCAAAGGTTTTCTTACTTCCTGTAGGCTTGCACATTGCAGTATGAAATGAGCCGTGTTTTCAGTCTCTTTTTTGCACATAGGACAAAGGGAGCTGACTTCACCTTTCCTTGCGAATTTACCATGATGCTATGCATGTAGTCAAATTGTGTTGGACAAAAAACAAACACAAATAACATAAATAAGACCTCCTAAAAACACCTGGAGGTAGAAACTAGCCGAACATCGTCTTTATGCGGAAATCGTAGTATACATCGCATTACGGAACAAACGACGTAAACATATATGATAGGATAAATAATACACGAGCCCTCCTACAGTCAACTGGGGGTAAAGACGAACCGAACATCGTTGATATGCAGAAATCGTAACGGACATCGTAACACGGAACTAAAATTGCTGTGACAAAAAAATGTATGTTTTATGTTTTAGGTGCAGCCTGCTCTTTTACTACAAAGCTTCAGGATATAAATGTTGTACACATTGGCTCAGATGTTACGCTATCATGTTGCCTGGACAAGGAATATGGCGTACAATGGTATAAAGATGATCAGAGTGAAATATCTATGAACGACAAATTTCATTCTAAAGATGAACAGTTGAGACATCAGCTTATAATTGCTGATATACAGAAAGAAGATTCGGGCGTTTATTCCTGCGAATGTGGAACAACAAAAACTAGTTGTAAATTGAATGTCGAAGGTTGTATCATTTATTTATATTAGTATGTTCTTTTTTTACAATTAAGACGAACAAATTGAATGAAAAACAAAAAAATACCACACCGTCGGAACAGCTCTAAAATCCATGAGACAATTCTTGGAATCAGAGACAAAATTGATACCCCTTTAACAGATATATACATGACCGATCACTTTCTGGGCTTGCTACAGGCACTTTAATAAAAGTACAATGGGGTTAAACTAGTTTTAAGGGACAAAACCCCCCTCCTAAGTATTCCGTTAACGTACATGATTAGAAACAGAAATTGTCATCTTTATACATAAGAAACCAACAAATCTGTATCAGTTCTATACGCATTTTGTAATTTCATAAATGATTGTTCCTTAATTTATTGCTAAATGGAAAGAACTAAGTAGCCAGGTATGATATTTACAACAACACTGACAATGCCTCCTATTACATTTCAACCGCATCAGTGGTGTACTGGTAAGTTTGTTCGTAGGCTCGAGCCCCAGTTGGGTCAAGCCAAATAAAAATGGTATCTGCTGCTTTCCCACTAAGCACACAGGCTGAAGAAGTAAGAGTATAGACTGGTCGGCTCGGAATCAGGATAATATGCTTGAGTGGAGCGACACGTCTACCCACGGACAGTTATTCCACTGAGATAGCACAATTAACATAATCCAATTAAGCATGTTGGTATAATACAAAAGGAACACCATTATTATTTCCGTGTATGTAACTTGTACTCGGCATAATACGGCTGAAAATATCTTTGTGTCTTTGTACTTTCCTTCATTTCTGTCTATTCTTTTTAAATTATTGAATTTGTTGTCGTCGTGATAGCATATTTGACACTGAATGTTAAGCAAAGAACAATTAATTAATCTAAGTACGCGTTAGAGAAAACTGAAAAGACAATCTAGAGACACTGTCAATATTGACACAAGACACGAGAGGAAGAAAAACAAAACACAACACAACACAACACAACACAACACAGAAAACTAAAAAGATGAACAACACGAACCATATCAAAACCCTAGGGTGAACACAGGTGCTCGCGAAGGGCAATGAGTTCCTTTCTTTTTCTTATAAGACACCCTCCATGTTATGCATATAGTCAATACGTATTGGACACTACTATGCGCAAACAAACATCATTTTTATGCAGAAATCGTAACGGACATCGTAACGAGGAACTACATTTTTGTAAAATTGCTTCACAAAAAAATGTATGTTTTATAATTTATTTGCAGACTGCTCTTTTACTACAAAGCTTGAGGATATAAATGTTGTACACATTGGCTCAGATGTTACGCTATCATGTTGCCTGGACAAGGAACATGGCGTACAATGGTATAAAGATCAGAGTGAAATATCTATGAAAAATAAATTTAAATCTAAAGATGAACGGTTGAAGCATCAACTTATAATTGCTGATATACAGGAAGTAGATTCGGGAACTTATTCCTGCGAATGTGGAACTGCAAAAACTAGTTGTAAATTGAATGTCGAAGGTTGTATTATTTATTTATATTAGTATGTTCTTTTTTTTTAAATTAAGACGAACAAATTGAATGAAAAACAAAAAATACCGCACCGTCGGAACAGCTCTAAAATCCATGAGACAATCCTTGGAATCAGAGACACAATTGATACTCCTTTAACACATATATACATCACCGATCACTTTCCGGGCTTGGTACAGGCACTTCAATAACATACAACGGGGTTAAACTATTTTTAAGGTACAAAACATCCCTCCGAAGTATTCCGTTAAATACATGATTAGAAACTACATGATTAGAAACAGAAATTGTCATCTTTATGCATAAAAAGCCAAGAAATCTTTTTCAGTTTTATAGGCATTAGGGATTGTGCCTTAATTTATTGTAAAATGGAAAGAACTAAGTATCCAGGTATGATATTTACAACAACACTGACAATACCTTCTAATACATTTCAACCGCATCAGTGGTGTACTGGTAAGCTTGTTCGTAGGCTCGAGCTCCGTTGGGTCAAACCAAAGACAATAAAAATGGTATCTGCTGCTTTCCCACTAAGCATATGGTTGGCTCGGAATCAGGATAATATGCTTGAGTTGAGCGACAGGTTTACCCAAGGACAGTTATTCCACTGAGATAGCACAATTAACATAATCAAATTAAGCATGTTGGTATGATACAAAAGGAACCCCATTATTATTTCCGTGTATGTAACTTTTTCTCGGTATAATACGACTGAGAATGTCTTTGTTTCTTTGTACTTTCCTTCATTTCTTTCTAGTCTTTATATATTATTGAATTTGTTGTCGTCGTGATAACATATTTGACACTGAATGTTAAGTAAAGAACAATCAATTAATCAAAGTAAGGGTTAGAGAAAACCGAAGGGACAATCCAGAGACACTGTCAATATTGACACAAGACACGAGAGGAAGAAAAACAAAACACAAAAAACACAACACAGAAAACTAAAAAGATGAACAACACGGACATCGTAACGAGGAACTACATTTTTGTAAAATTGCTTCACAAAAAATGTATGTTTTATAATTTATTTGCAGACTGCTCTTTTACTACGAAGCTTGAGGATATAAATGGTGTACACATTGGTTCAGATGTTACGCTATCATGTTGCCTGGACAAGAAACATGGCGTACAATGGTATAAAGATCAGAGTGAAATATCTTTGAACGAAAAATTTAAATTTAAAGATGAACGGTTGGAACATCAACTTATAATTACTGATATACAGGAAGTAGATTCGGGCGTTTATTCCTGCGAATGTGGAACAACAAAAACTAGTTGTAAATTGAATGTCGAAGGTTGTATTATTTATTTGTATTAGAGTATGTTTTTTTTTCACAATTAAGACGAACAAATTGAATGAAAAACAAAAATACCGCACCGTCGGAACAGCTCTAAAATCCATGAGACAATCCTTGGAATCAGAGACAAAATTGATACCCCTTTAACAGATATATACATGACCGATCACTTTCTCGGCTTGGTACAGGCACTTTAATAAGATGCAACGGGGTTAAACTAGTCTTAAGGTACAAAACCCCCCTCCGAAGTATTCCGTTAACGTACATGATTAGAAACAGAAATTATCATCTTTATACATTAAGAAGCCAACAAATCTTTTTCAGTTCTATACGCATATTGTAATTTTTTAAGGGATTGTTCCTTAATTTATTGCAAAATGGAAAGAACAAAGTAGCCAGGTATGATATTTACAACAACACTGACAATACCTCCTAATACATTTCAACCGCACCAGTGGTGCACTGGTAAGCTTCTTCGTAGGCTCGAGCCCCGGTTGGGTCAAACCAAAGACAATAAAAATTGTATCTGCTGCTTTCCCACTAAGCACATGGTTGGCTCGGAATCAGGATAATATGCCTGAGTGGAGCGACAGGTCTACCCGCGGACAGTTATTGCACTGAGATAGCACAATTAACATAATCAAATTAAGCATGTTGGCATAATACAAAAGGAACACCATTATTATTTCCGTGTATATAACTTTTTCTCTGCATAATACCTCTGAAAATGTCTTTGATTCTTTGTACTTTCCTTTATTTCTGTCTAGTCTTTATTTATTATTGAATTTGTTGTCGTCATGATAACATATTTGACACTGAATGTTAAGCAAAGAACAATCAATTAATCTAAGTAAGGGTTAGAGAAAACTGAAGAGACAATCCAGAGACAATCCAGAGACACTGTCAATATTGACACAAGACACGAGAGGAAGAAAAACAAAACACAAAAAACACAACACAACACAGAAAACTAAAAAGATGAACAACACGGACCACATCAAAACACTGGGGTGAACACGATGGGTAATGAGTTCCTGTCTTTTTCTTATAAGACACTCTCCATGTTATACATATAGTCAATACGTGTTGGACACTACTGTGTGCAAACAAACATGAATAATATAAATAAGACATCAACCCTCCTACAAACAGCTGGGGGTAAAACCGAGCCAAACATCGTTTTTTTGCAGAAATCGTAACGGAACAAAGAACATCAATATATATGATAGGACAAATAATACATTTTATCCTGCAATGACAGCATTTACCGACCAATATAGCCTGCTCAATATTTTGTTTATATTGGTCAGTTATAAATAGAACATACAAATGTAAAACGGGACACATCGGGGGATATTGTTTTCAAATACATACACACAATTATTTCAAATACTGTTATCATCGTCCAGTAAACGTTTATTTACGATTTAAAATTGCAGGATAAATACAATAAATGTGCACTGTCGAAGCATATATGTGTATTCGGCGCGACACGCGGGAAAAGGCTCGGCTTATCCTCGCCTTTTCCCCTGTTTCTAAGCCTCATACACATATTACCTATATGCTTCGACAGTGCACCAGTATTGTATATAGCACTCCTACAGACAAGGGGGGATAAGGACGAACTAAACATAATCTTTATGCAGAAATCGTAAAGGACATCGTAACGAGGAACTACATTTTTGTAAAATTGCTTCACAAAAAATGTATGTTATATGTTTTATTTGCAGAATGTTCTTTTACTACAAAGCTTGAGGATAGAAATGTTGTAGACATTGGCTCAGATGTTACACTATCGTGTTGCCTGAACAAGGAACATGGCGTACAATGGTATAAAGGTCGGAGTGAAATATCTTTGAACGATAGGTTTAAATTTGAAGATGAACGGTTGAACCATCAACTTATAATTGCTGATATACAGGAAGTAGATTCGGGCATTTATTCCTGCGAATGTGGAACAACAAAAACTAGTTGTAAATTGAAAGTCGAAGGTTGTATTATTTATTTATATTAGAGTATGGTTCTTTTTTTACAATTAAGACGAACAAGTTGAATGAAAAACAAAATACTGTACCGTCGGAACAGTTCTAAAATCCATGAGACAATCGTTGGAATCAGAGACAAAATCGATACCCCTTTAACAATATATACATGACCGATCACTTTCCGGGCTTGATACAAGCACTTTATTAAAGTACAACGGGGTTAAGCTAGTTTTAGGGGACAAAACATCCCTCTGAAGTATACCGTTAACGTACATGATTAGAAACAGAAATTGTCATCTTTATACATTAAGAAGCCAACAAATCTTTTTCAGTTCTATACGCATTTGTAATGTTCTAAAGGATTGTGCCTTAATTTATTGCTAAATGGAAAGAACTAAGTAGCCAGGTATGATATTTACAACAACACTGACAATACCTCCTAATACATTTCAACCACATCAGTGGTGTACTGGTAAGCTTCTTCGTAGGTTCGAGCCCCGGTTGGGTCAAACCAAGGGGGAAAAATGGTATCTGCTGCTTTCCCACTAAACACATAGGTTGAAGAAGTAAGAGTATAGACTGGTTGGCTCGGAATCAGGATAATATGCTTGAGTGGAGCGACAGATCTACCAGCAGACAGTTATTCTACTGAGATAGCACAATTAACATAATCAAATTAAGCATGTTGGTCTAGTACAAAAGGAACATAATGTAAATTGTGCTCGGCATAATACGGCTGACAATTTGCCATTAAGCAAGAACCATTAACTCGCTCAATTCTTATACGTTTTCGGGTTTAACATAGTTATTATATGTTACCGGTTCCAAAGAACCTTTTCACACCCGTTTTTTCGTCTGAATGTCTTTCATTTTATGCTTCACGTGTGTTGCACTATATATCCAGAGTATGATTTTCTGCAATGTTCTCGTTAATAAAAGTAGAATTTTATCACAATCTTACAAAACACACATATAACTCTCAATAAATGAGTATCAAACAAAAACGTAGGTATCAAATTTAGTAGGTACGGCATGCTTCTGGGAAAAAAACTTCATCAGGTACAGTCAGAAACAATAGATTGGAAATACAATAATGTAAAAATCATTCAGAGGAAGAAAAACAAAAGGGCCTAAACAGTATCGGCTATGGTCACCTAAACCTTAAGGATGAGAACATTAGTTTTAATAGCGAGCATCGCATGATGCGAGCTAAACAGCAACATTTGTGTAATATATACTATCAATACCAACCGGAAATGGATTCTAAGTTTCGGCATAGGATGGATAATCGGAGTGAAGTACAGGAAATAGCCTTTTAATTTGAATAAAAAACAACTGTCCAGCTGTCCAGTTTAAAAAAAAAAAAAAAAAAAATAGAAAGGAAATCGTACAAGCTTCTTTACACGAAACGATTAATTTATTTATAAAATGGACAATCGTAGTTTCAGAAACTGATATATCTGATAACCGTAAAGTACAACAACGAGCAACAACGGACTTATAACACTTTCCCGGCGGGAAGTAGATGCGATGCTCGGCTGTAGGCTGTGCCTAATCCATATTGATAACTACATCACTTTGTAACTGTGATATTCGTGTTGCTAGATCTTTAATATTTTGTGTAATGCTTTGCAGATCGTTAATTTTTTTTTTCGTTTGGCCATTGTATTGTCTGTCCATATTCGATTTACGGCTTCTGATTACCCTTTTGATATTTTCTTCGATAGATAATATATTTAATAAATAATGTCAGTGCCGAAGCACTGACTACTGAGCAGATGATGCTCTCAGGGACTAAGAGTCTAAATTAATTTGCATCTTTTTCTCTGTTTTGTAGCTAACCTATTCATAAAACAGCTAGAAGACGTTACAATTACTACAGGTGAAAAACTGATCCTAACTTGTGAGCTAAACGCAGAAGGCAAAAATGTTGAATGGTACAAAATAAATGGTGTCTTATCATTTAGGGCCACCTGGACCGATGATAAGATAGCTGATAGTAATGCACACAAGTACCAGCTAGAAATCAACCATGTTAAAATGGAGGACGCTGGAGAATACAGATGTCACATCGAGAATGTCATAACCACCTGTAACGTCACGGTTAAAGTATGTGTCTTATGTTAATTTTATCAGACACACACCGATATAAAAGGAAAGTTTTAATAGTGATGGTCAATGATTCCATCAATATCAACTATGCGAGCAACCACCTCTCACCATAAATCATTGAACATAAAAACGACCACGACATATGACATTGCAAATTCCATGTCATGGCTTTGGGACAGGCACAAAAATGTTGCGGGATTAAAACCGTTATTGGGATCCTAATTCTCTCCTCTTGAGAATAGGATCTCCAATGACAATACAGATATAAACAAAGGATACAATGCATAAACAGATGTGTATGTATTAATACATTACGTTTATCAAAGTGGAATATCTCAGAATTGCAAGATTCCGAAATAATAGTATTTTGTTGTTGCATATGTTGATCATTAATACGTTGCTGTAGCTGGTTAAATAATGGTTTGAGGGAGGTACATGTGTTGAAGTATGATAAATTCAAATATGGGAACCCTAATGATTGAAAACATTTTATCATATATTTTACCCATGGATTGTGGTTCAATGTTTCCAAAAATATGTCATGTACCAAAGACATTTCAGATATAATTAGATCATCTAAATATTTAATAGAAGCCATGATGATTTTTGTATTAATAGGTAGTCTACCTAATTCCGAGCGACATGCAACGTTTAAAGTTTTACAGTGAACTCCAAGTAGTTCGTTGATAAATTGTACATGGAATTTTTCATGCGTTTCAGAGTCTTTACATTTTAGAACGGATTCAATGCCCCACATCTCACATCCATCTTTTAAGAGGTCACCTGTCTTTAAAGACCACTATTTCTTTGAACCACGGGGGACGGTTAATATAGGTTTGACTTTATTTACCTAAAAGTAGAATAGGGAGGTGGCTAAAAAGTAACCTGGTTAGCGGATAAAGTAACTCTCATTTACATTAAATGATTAGTGTTATGGTGTTTAACACCACTTTCAACAATATTTTAGTTATATCATGGTGGTCAGTTTTATTGGTGGAGTACCCGGAGAAAACCACCAACCTGTTGCAGGTCGCTGACAAACTTGATCACATAATGTTGTATCGAGTGCACCTCGCCATGAACGGGGTTCGAACTGATAACGTTTATGGTGATAGGCACTGATTGAATAGGTAGTTGTAAATCCAGCTAGCATACGATCACTACCACGACGGCTTCATTGATGATATTTGAATTGGTGACTTAAGGACAATTTATACAGTAGTTGAGTTGCTGTGTCAATATGTTGGAACTAACTTATGGGTCAAATTAAAAAAAAAATAAAAATAACAAATTTGATATCACAGAATCAGGGCGAAGCGTTTGATTGTTGCCATCTTATTTTACGAAAGGGACGTAACTCTACTACTAACCATATATTAAAAGTACTGAACGTTTATTGAATTTCTACGGTTTCCACGTATTTGCTATAAACCAATGCTTTTCATAGAAATATGAAGTATGTAAAAGGTAAGATATAGTGCTTTACAGGGGGGTGGTTGTCCTGATCGTATGGTAGTTGGATTTACAGTGCCTATCACCACTAAAGTTGTGAGTTCGAACCTCATTCATGGCAAGGTGTACTCGATACAACATTATGTGATAAAGTTTGTCAGTGACTTGCGACAGGTCTATGGTTTTCTACGGGTACCCCGTTTTCTCCAACAATTAAACTGACCGCCACGATATGAGTGAAATATTGTTGAAAGTGTCGTTAAGCATCATAAACTAAGCTAAACTACATGTGTATATTCCTTTACAGGAAATAATGGAAATACAGATTGATGCTTCAGTAGAAACAACGGAACTGTTGTATGAATTGAACAGCACAATAGCCCGGCTAGTAGTGGCGAACGATGAAATATTACGCACAAAGACGGAATTAGATAGGGCAGAAATTATTATAAGAGAAAGCGAAATTATTAAAAAAGAAAGAGAAAAAGAGATAGCAGAACTTAAAGCTCTGGTTAAGGAACAAGGAGATACGCTAAAAATCAAAGAAACTGAACTAGAAAACAAAGAAAACTACAATGAAGAACTCAAAGACAAAAGCCAAAAATTGGCAGAATCCGTTAAAATACTTGAATCAATATGTAAAGATTTAAAATTCACTAAACAACAGTCGGCACAAATGACGGCACATATTGAGAAATTGGAAGCCGAAAAACAGCACCTGGAAGTAAGAGTTGGCCTCCTTGAATCATACATTAATGAAGGGAAAATTAACAACGAGCAACAACAAAAGGCTTTAGAAGAGATCAGAATAATGGTGGAAGGTACGTATTAATTTTACTTTTTAGTAAAATAGGCCTACGCCTTATTGATAGAAAGGAGACTAACGATATATTTACATACATCTGTTAGACTCTTGTCCCGAAGATGCTTTTAAACAGAACATTTTTCTCTTATACCGATTTTCTTAAATCGCGTGTAAATTTGGAGCTGATAGTCGATTGCCTCACTGTCATCGGCAAATATTTCATGCATATGAAGGACGAGAACAAGTTATAAACACTATATAATAAACGTCAGAGAAGGGGCAATAACAAATGAACAATCCAAAGAACTTGGCAACATAGGCAACAAGACGAAGAAAAACAAAACAAAAACACAAATAACGTAAATTACACACCAGCCCCCCCCCCCCCCCCCCCCCACAAACAACTAAAGGCAAAGACGAACCAAATATCGCTTTTATGCGGAAATCGTAGCGGACATCACATAAATATGGGAGAAACGTGAGAAGTACGACACAGACGAGATAGACGCCATTAATATGCAAGGAGCGTGGCATTCTCTGAATGCTACACAACATTCACTATCTTCCTCTATCAGGATTTCCGTGATAACCAATTGAGAAAGTACATTTGGTCTTGTATTTCAATAAACAGTGACAGTGTTAAACTAGTTTTGTAGGCAAAATATAAGTTGAAAGACTGCAATTCCATATGTGCGGTTCAAATGACAACCAACCATTTTTTGATAATGTCAGTAAGGCAAACGTTATCCTCTGGTGTAAATATTTTCAATATGACAAAATGGCTACTAGAATGTGTTACTGCGATGTGTGAACTCTCTATTATCGAGGTGGAAAAGATATGCATTGTCACGTGTAACAAAATGGAGGACTTTGACCCGTGGTTAAAGCGGTGAATATGAAAACTTGGGAAAAGAAGAGTTTAAAGATGGCAAGCGTGTAATCATAATCTACAAAGCATTAGACAGAAAACTAAGGATCAAACAACAACAACCACACTAAAAACCGGGGCTGCTCCGGAAGGATAAGTAGCCCCTGTGCCATTAGTAGCACCAGTCGTGTTGCTCTAGTTACAAAGCCGATGATTAGCCAAGAATGAGGAAAAAACAATAAAAGCGCTCGTCTTTTGATAAAATTGTAATTTCACAGTATATCCCTTTCCCTCAACCTGAACAAAAGTTTATCCTGTTTTGAAAAAAATACTGGTAGACTTAATTTATCAATGTGTTGTAGATTAGTAATGATTTGTAATGAAAGAGAGTCAGACATGTGTCAGAGATTTCAACAAAATATATTTACCAGGATTAATGTCTCTAAATTCAAATCTTGTGCAAAGTTTGATAATTGTACAATCTTGCGCTTTTTTTCATTTTGAAGTTGAAATCATTTAATATTTACGCTTTTGCTGTACACTGTTGTTATTGATATCTACCACCTGTAGTTGGCTATGAAAATGCCCTAAATAATATCAGGTGATCACGTGATGATATACAGTTAACAGGCTATCGTGAAAACGATGTAATGGGGATCAATCCGGATGCAGACAACCTACAAAACGGTGTGCGGTTGGGTGGGGAGGAATGTTGCTTTGGGGATTCCTAAGTTATGCTAAGTGTGTAATAAATCTTTTTTGGCAGGGTCCGTGTTCCTCATCATTTCAGTTTTCTGTGTTGCTTTTGTTTTGTTTATCTTTGCTCTGTGTCTTGTGTCTAGTGCTGTCTTGAGTTCACCCCTGGTTTTAAGTTGAGGGTTTCGTGTTGTACATTTTGTCAATGTTGTGTCTTTACGTTCTAAGTTACGTGTTGTGATGTCCCAGGTCCGTTAGAATTTCCGCATAAAAACGATGTTCGATTCGTCTTTACCGTGTTTGTCTGAGGGCTCATGTCTGATTGTGTTTGTGTTTGTTTGTGTATCGTGGTGCCAACCATTCTGTGCTATCTTAAGTTTTTTGTTCCGTGTTGTGATGTTCCCTTTGATTCCAACATGAAAACTATGTTCTGTTCGTCTTTACCTCCCAGTTGTCGGTAAGAGGGCTCATGTCATATTTATGTCATCTGTGTTTACTTGTGCATAGTGGTGTCCAACACGTCGTGACTATATGAGTAACATAGCGGTGTCTTAAAACAAAAACAACAAACAACAAAAACAGAAAAAAACAAAAAACAAAATAAAACAACTTGAAAAGAATGATTTTGAACTGGAAATGAATATCTGTTTTTATTATTTTAAGCTTTAAAGAAGAAGAAGACCACAATTTGTTCTGTGTTATAAATACACATTTTATTATATCAGAAGAAGGTGGAAATGGGAAAAATATGGATCCTCGTGGAAGAAACTAAAAGAATTTGATTTGTACTATACGAATAAATTTGTACTAATTAAAATTGTATATGATGAATACTAAATCTTTAATTGTGACGTAATAATTATACTTCACTTATGATGTCATTCATAAGAATTGTTTGTTATTGAACATGTTGAAGAAGATATTTAATTTTATCCTGCTCTTTTTCTATTTGAGCAGCCAAATTGCATAAAGTTTATGTGTATTCCGGGGAAGGCTCGGTGAACCTCTCCTTTATCCCAGTTTTTAAGCCCCATATACATAAACTTTATATTTTAAGACACTGCACTAATATTGTTGATATATCTTCGTTATAACGACCTCAAAATATTTGCACAATAAACACAATGTACGGGCATCGTCGAGGAATAAAATTTATATTTTGAGAAATGGATTTGAAAACTTCGTTTCTTTTTTTAAATAATCGTAAGACATGATAAACCTCATTACAACACAGAGTTGAGATATACATATACTGTGGCAATGTTCATATATAATGCATGCATTATCATCCACCAATTGTGTGATTTTGAGTACTAATAAAGTGGGTCAAATAAACTTTGGTGTTATTTAGTCATGAACCTAATAACACTTTACTGGTACCTGATTCATGCAGACTGGCAGAAAGAAACGGTAACAACATAACCACGAATGGGACAAAGAACACCATCGATTAGAACGACGCTTTGGCTTTGGCAGATGTTTTGGACGTTTTTGACATTGCAGAATCAACGCAATATACGTACATTGTCGGTGAAAATAAACTTTATTTGCATTCTTTGCGAAACGGGAAAGATAAGCCCGCCAAAGACACGTTTTTCTAACAGTTTCTAAAGCTCGTACAAATTGATGTTTATATTTTCCAACAATGTACGCATATTGTACATGCATTGGTTGTTTTTTGTTTTTTGTTTTTATAACTAACCATCTCGTTCACTTAAGGTTTGCAACAGTAAGCTTTCGAATCGTGGTTGACATTACACTACCATACCTCGTTTGAAATGACTTTACGTGGATTTATGGAACGTAAATAAATTTATGATACCTAAATAATTTTTGGTAATTTTATGAAATCTTTTTCACTGAAGTTTTATGATTGCATGGCAATCTATACGATTGTTATTTTTAGATTGTACATCATTCTATCGCTATTGATTTTTTGCGGCACCATCTATAAACTTCAAATTGTAAACACAACTTTTTAGTTCGAAGCAATTTTCAAGATTTTTATTAATTTACTACTTCCACCCCTTCCACCCTCCTGTATTTTTGATATAGATTATGTTGTATATATTTGATAGGGCGCTTTGTCTGCCCCACCTTCGCTCAATTTTTTGGATATTTTTATGTGATGTTTTTATTGATTTAGGCTAGTCATTTGTTTTAGACTTTTTGACGTAGATTATGTTGTATATATTTGATACTAGTCTACATGTATATAAATATTATGTTGAATTGGCATTTGATTAAAATGCTCTTAACGACAAACATATCTTGTCTATCATTTATTGTCAGATGCCTTGTCCTTGAGCGAACAGAGCTCAAATTATGCCTCACAACACATTGTTGTGGATATTCATCATTTAAGAGATCATAAATTATTGTTAAAAACCAATTTACAGCGTTTTTAGCTCACCAAAGGGTCATGTGAGGTGTTGTCATCACTTTGCGTTAATCGTCGTCGTCTGTCCTTCTCGTCCGCGTCGTCGTCCGTAAGCTTTTACATTTTTATCTTTTTCTCTGAAACCACTCGGCTAGTTGGAATCAATCTTGGTAGAAATGTTCATTGGATGGTCGCCTACAATGTTTGTGTGTTTTATTGATCAGAAGTACACAAAAGAAACAAGAGGTCGAAATGTGTCAAACTGAACAGCTAAGGCTTCTAGTAAATCAATGGCGTCTCAGATATTTATGTTATTTAATGTAAACAGATAAAAAGAATATTTAAACATATTTCTAAAATTAGTTGATGTTTTGAAATATGTATGTTTTGATGTTGACGTCCATGTTTGGTGGTTGGGGAAAGTACCCGAATAAAAGCTCCAAATTGTCGCAATTCACTGCAGAATTGTATTATCTCGCCACGGGATGGGATTTGCAGTTCCAACTTGGGAGGTAGTAGCTACGATGTCGGCCATGACGGCCCATACAAACCTATAATAAGTATTACTTTCTATTGAATTAAAAGACAGTCACCTCATAATAGACACGCCTAAAATATACTTTTTTCTTCAAATTTTATATTTGTTTATTTGTTGATAAATTGGATTCTTCATCAATTAGATTTAAAAGGGGAAAACATTATTATGTGATGAATGAGAAAAAAAATCATTTAAAATCATCGTGATGGTGCGGAATTTATTTCAGATGAAAGAACTTATTTTAGGATGAAATATGATATTTGATATAAACAATCTTTATAACTGATGAATAATCCAAAAATATTTGTAATAAAATATAATCAATCCCGTGGTATGTAAATGACTATATTTTTCCAGGATATAAATAGATCACCATGTCTCAATGCCCTGTGACAACAATAAAAATGTCACCCAAGTCTTGATATTAGATCATCAGAAACGTAAACATTCACAGGCTATTATTGATATCATGGTAGTACGTTAGTACTGAATTTTAATAGCCAAGGGTGGCTTTATGATGCTTAACGCCACTTTCAACAATATTTCAGTTAAATGGCCGGTAATAATTACAATTTTATATATAAACGCTAGAGAATACCGAAGTGACAATCAAAAATGGACATTCCAGAGAACACTGCAACATAGGACACACAAGACGAAGAAAAACAAAACACAATATGTGTTGGACACCACTCTACGTAAACAAGCACATATAACGTAAATAAGACATGAGCCATCCTATAAACAACTGGATGTAAAGAGGAACCGAACATCTCTACGCCATAAAGATTAAATATATCTTTCATAATGTTCTCGATTATATCGTTCTTTAAGAAGAGCTTGAAGATACTAAAAGGGTAATCAGAAACCGAAATTCGAAGAATGACATGCAACCCAATGTCGAAAAGAAAAAGGACTAAATGACAAACAATGAGCTACAAGATATCACATTGAAAACTAAAGACCAAGCAACACGAACTCCACTGAAAACTAAAGACCGAGCAACACGAACTCCACTGAAAACTAAAGACCAAGCAACACGAACTCCACTGAAAACTAAAGACCGAGAAGCACGAACTCCACTGAAAACTAAAGACCAAGCAACACGAACCCCACTGAAAACTAAAGACCGAGCAACACGAACTCCACTGAAAACTAAAGACCAAACAACACTAACTCCACAGAAAACTAAAGATCGAGTAACACGAACTCCACTGAAAACTGAAGACCAAGCAACACGAACTCCACTGAAAACTAAAGACCAAGCAACACGAACTCCACTGAAAACTAAAGACCGAGCAACACGAACTCCAATGAAAACTGAAGACCAAGCAACACGAACTCCACTGAAAACTAAAGACCGAGCAATGCGAACTCCACTGACAACTAAAGACCGAGCAACACGAACTCCACTGACAACTAAAGACCGAGCAACACGAACTCCACTGAAAACTAAAGACCGAGCAACACGAACTCCACTGAAAACTAAAGACTGAGCAACACGAACTCCACAGAAAACTAAAGACCGAGCAACACGAACTCCACTGAAAACTAAAGACCGAGCAACACGAACTCCACTGAAAACTAAACACCAAGCAACACGAACTCCACTGAAAACAAAAGACCGAGCAACACGAACTCCACTGAAAACTAAAGACCGAGCAACACGAACTCCACTGAAAACTAAAGACCGAGCAACACGAACTCCACTGAAAACTAAAGACCGAGCAACACGAACTCCACTGAAAACTAAAGACCGAGCAACACGAACTCCACTGAAAACAAAAGACCGAGCAACACGAACTCCACTGAAAACTAAAGATCGAGTAACACGAACTCCACTGAAAACAAAAGACCGTACAACACGAACTCCACTGACAACTAAAGACCGAGCAACACGAACTCCACTGAAACTAAAGACCGAGCAACACGAACTCCACTGAAAACTAAAGACCGAGCAACACGAACTCCACTGAAAATAAAGACCGAGCAACACGAACTCCACTGAAAACTAAAGACCAAGCAACACGAACTCCACTGACAACTAAAGACCGAGCAACACGAACTCCACTGACAACTAAAGACCAAGCAACACGAACTCCACTGAAAACTAAAGACCGTACAACACGAACTCCACTGACAACTAAAGACCGAGCAACACGAACTCCACTGAAAACTAAAGACCAAGCAACACGAACTCCACTGAAAACTAAAGACCAAGCAACACGAACTCCACTGAAAACTAAAGACCGAGCAACACGAACTCCACTGAAAACTAAAGACCGAGCAACACGAAATCCACTGACAACTAAAGACCGAGCAACACGAACTCCACTGAAAACTAAAGACCGAGCAACACGAACTCCACTGACAACTAAAGACCGAGCAACACGAACTCCAATGAAAACTAAAAACCAAGCAACACGAACTCCACTGAAAACTAAAGACCGAGCAACACAAACTCCACTGAAAACTAAAGACCGAGAAGCACGAACTCCATTGAAAACTAAAGACCGAGCAACACGAACTCCACTGAAAACAAAAGACCGAGCAACACGAACTCCACTGAAAACAAAAGACCGAGCAACAGGAACTCTACTGAAAACAAAAGACCGAGCAACACGAACTCCACTGAAAACTAAAGACCGGGCAACACAAACTCCACTGAAAACTAAAGACTGAGCAACACGAACTTCACAGAAAACTAAAGACTAAGCAACACGAACTCCACTGAAAACAAAATACCGAGCAACACGAACTCCACTGAAAACAAAAGACCGAGCAACACGAACTCCACTGAAAACTAAAGACCAAGCAACACGAACTCCACTGAAGACTAAAGACCAAGCAACACGAACTACACTGAAAAATAAAGAACGAGCAACACGAACTCCACTGAAAACTAAAGACCGAACAACAGGAACTCCACTGAAAACTAAAGACCGAGCAACACGAACTCCACTGAAAACTAAAGACTGAGCAACACGAACTCCACTGAAAACTAAAGACCGAGCAATACGAACTCCACTGACAACTAAAGACCAAGCAACACGAACTCCACTGACAACTAAAGACCGAGCAACACGAACTCCACTGAAAACTAAAGACCGAGCAACACAAACTCCACTGAAAACTAAAGACTGAGCAACACGAACTCCACAGAAAACTAAAGACCGAGCAACACGAACTCCACTGAAAACTAAAGACCGAGCAACACGAACTCCACTGAAAACTAAAGACTGAGCAACACGAACTCCACAGAAAACTAAAGACCGAGCAACACGAACTCCACTGAAAACTAAAGACCGAGCAACACGAACTCCACTGAAAACTAAACACCAAGCAACACGAACTCCACTGAAAACAAAAGACCGAGCAACACGAACTCCACTGAAAACTAAAGACCGAGCAACACGAACTCCACTGAAAACTAAAGACCGAGCAACACGAACTCCACTGAAAACTAAAGACCGAGCAACACGAACTCCACTGAAAACTAAAGACCGAGCAACACGAACTCCACTGAAAACAAAAGACCGAGCAACACGAACTCCACTGAAAACTAAAGATCGAGTAACACGAACTCCACTGAAAACTAAAGACCGTACAACACGAACTCAACTGACAACTAAAGACCGAGCAACACGAACTCCACTGAAACTAAAGACCGAGCAACACGAACTCCACTGAAAACTAAAGACCGAGCAACACGAACTCCACTGAAACTAAAGAACGAGCAACACGAACTCCACTGAAAACTAAAGACCAAGCAACACGAACTCCACTGACAACTAAAGACCGAGCAACACGAACTCCACTGACAACTAAAGACCAAGCAACACGAACTCCACTGAAAACTAAAGACCGTACAACACGAATTCCACTGACAACTAAAGACCGAGCAACACGAACTCCACTGAAAACTAAAGACCAAGCAACACGAACTCCACTGAAAACTAAAGACTGAGCAAAACGAACTCCACTGAAAACTAAAGACCGAGCAATACGAACTCCACTGACAACTAAAGACCAAGCAACACGAACTCCACTGACAACTAAAGACCGAGCAACACGAACTCCACTGAAAAATAAAGACCGAGCAACACGAACTCCACTGAAAACAAAAGACCGAGCAACACGAACTCTACTGAAAACAAAAGACCGAGCAACACGAACTCTACTGAAAACTAAAGACCAAGCAACACGAACTCCACTGAAGACTAAAGACCAAGCAACACGAACTACACTGAAAACTAAAGAACGAGCAACACGAACTCCACTGAAAACTAAAGACCGAGCAACAGGAACTCCACTGAAAACTAAAGACCGAGCAACACGAACTCCACTGAAAACTAAAGACCGAGCAACACCAACTCCACTGAAAATTAAAGACCGAGCAACACGAGCTCCACTGAAAACAAAAGACCGAGCAACACGAACTCCACTGAAAACAAAAGATCGAGCAACACGAACTCCACTGAAAACTAAAGACCGAGCAACACAAACTCCACTGAAAACTAAAGACCGAGCAGCACGAACTCCACTGAAAACTAAAGACCGAGCAACACGAACTCCACTGAAAGCAAAGACCGAGCAACACGAATTCCACTGAAAACTAAAGTCCGAGCAACACGAACTCCACAGAAAACTAAAGACCGAGCAACACGAACTCCACTGAAAACTAGAGACCAAGCAACACGAACTCCACTGAAAACTAAAGACCAAGCAACACGAACTCCACTGAAAACTAAAGACCAAGCAACACGAACTCCACTGAAAACTAAAGACCAAGCAACACGAACTCCACTGAAAACAAAAGACCGAGCAACACGAACTCCACTGAAAACTAAAGATCAAGCAACACGAACTCCACTGAAGACTAAAGACCAAGCAACACGAACTACACTGAAAACTAAAGAACGAGCAACACGAACTCCACTGAAAACTAAAGACCGAGCAACAGGAACTCCACTGAAAACTAAAGACCGAGCAACACGAATTCCACTGAAAACTAAAGTCCGAGCAACACGAACTCCACAGAAAACTAAAGACCGAGCAACACGAACTCCACTGAAAACTAAAGACCGAGCAACAGGAACTCCACTGAAAGCAAAGACCGAGCAACACGAATTCCACTGAAAACTAAAGTCCGAGCAACACGAACTCCACAGAAAACTAAAGACCGAGCAACACGAACTCCACTGAAAACTAGAGACCAAGCAACACGAACTCCACTGAAAACTAAAGACCAAGCAACACGAACTCCACTGAAAACTAAAGACCAAGCAACACGAACTCCACTGAAAACTAAAGACCAAGCAACACGAACTCCACTGAAAACAAAAGACCGAGCAACACGAACTCCACTGAAAACTAAAGATCAAGCAACACGAACTCCACTGAAGACTAAAGACCAAGCAACACGAACTACACTGAAAACTAAAGAACGAGCAACACGAACTCCACTGAAAACTAAAGACCGAGCAACAGGAACTCCACTGAAAACTAAAGACCGAGCAACACGAATTCCACTGAAAACTAAAGACCAAGCAACACGAACTCCACTGAAAACTAAAGAACGAACAACACGAACTCCACTGAAAACTAAAGACCAAGCAACACGAACTCCACTGAAAACTAAAGACCGAGCAACACCAACTCCACTGAAAACTAAAGACCAAGCAACACGAACTACACTGAAAACTAAAGACCAAGCAACACGAACTCCACTGAAGACTAAAGACCAAGCAACACGAACTCCATTGAAAACTAAAGACCGAGCAACACGAACTCCATAGAAAACTAAAGACCGAGCAACACGAACTCCACTGAAAACTAAAGACCAAGTAACACGAACTCCACTGAAAGCTAAAGACCGAGCAACACGAAATCCACTGAAAACTAAAGACCAAGCAACACGAACTCCACTGAAAACTAAAGACCGAGCAACACGAACTCCACTGAAAACAAAAGACCGAGCAACACGAACTCCACTGAAACTAAAGAACAAGCAACACGAACTCCACTGAAAACTAAAGACCGAGAAACACGAACTCCACTGAAAACTAAAGACCAAGCAACACGAACTCTACTGAAAACTAAAGACCGAGCAACACGAACTCCACTTAAAATTAAAGATCGAGTAACACGAACTCCACTGAAAACTAAAGACCGTACAACACGAACTCCACTGAAAACTAAAGACCGAGCAACACCAACTCCACTGAAAACTAAAGATCGAGCAACACGAACTCCACTGAAAACAAAAGACCGAGCAACACGAACTCCACTGAAAACTAAAGACCAAGCAACACCAACTCCACTGAAAACTAAAGACCGAGCAACACGAGCTCCACTGAAAACTAAAGACCGAGCAACACCAACTCCACTGAAAACTAAAGACCAAGCAACACGAACTCCACTGAAACTAAAGACCGAGCAACACCAACTCCATTGAAAACTAAAGACCGAGCAACACGAACTCCACTGAAAACTAAAGACCGAGCAACACAAACTCCACTGAAAACTAAAGACCGAAAAGCACGAACTCCACTGAAAACAAAAGACGGAGCAACACGAACTCCACTGAAAACAAAAGACCGAGCAACACGAACTCCACTGAAAACTAAAGACCGAGCAACACGAACTCTACTGAAAACAAAAGACCGAGCAACACGAACTCCACTGAAAACTAAAGACCGAGCAACACGAACTCCACTGAAAACTAAAGACTGAGCAACACGAACTCCACAGAAAACTAAAGACCGTACAACACGAACTCCACTGAAAACAAAAGACCGAGCAACACGAACTCCACTGAAAACAAAAGACCGAGCAACACGAACTCCACTGAAAACTAAAGACCAAGCAACACGAACTCCACTGAAGACTAAAGACCAAGCAACACGAACTACACTGAAAACTAAAGAACGAGCAACACGAACTCCACTGAAAACTAAAGACCGAGCAACAGGAACTCCACTGAAAACTAAAGACCGAACAACACGAACTCCACTGAAAACTAAAGACTGAGCATCACGAACTCCACTGAAAACTAAAGACCGAGCAATACGAACTCCACTGACAACTAAAGACCAAGCAACACGAACTCCACTGAAGACTAAAGACCAAGCAACACGAACTACACTGAAAACTAAAGAACGAGCAACACGAACTCCACTGAAAACTAAAGACCGAGCAACAGGAACTCCACTGAAAACTAAAGACCGAGCAACACGAACTCCACTGAAAACTAAAGACCGAGCAACACCAACTCCACTGAAAATTAAAGACCGAGCAACACGAGCTCCACTGAAAACAAAAGACCGAGCAACACGAACTCCACTGAAAACAAAAGATCGAGCAACACGAACTCCACTGAAAACTAAAGACCGAGCAACACAAACTCCACTGAAAACTAAAGACCGAGCAGCACGAACTCCACTGAAAACTAAAGACCGAGCAACACGAACTCCACTGAAAGCAAAGACCGAGCAACACGAATTCCACTGAAAACTAAAGTCCGAGCAACACGAACTCCACAGAAAACTAAAGACCGAGCAACACGAACTCCACTGAAAACTAGAGACCAAGCAACACGAACTCCACTGAAAACTAAAGACCAAGCAACACGAACTCCACTGAAAACTAAAGACCAAGCAACACGAACTCCACTGAAAACTAAAGACCAAGCAACACGAACTCCACTGAAAACAAAAGACCGAGCAACACGAAATCCACTGAAAACTAAAGATCAAGCAACACGAACTCCACTGAAGACTAAAGACCAAGCAACACGAACTACACTGAAAACTAAAGAACGAGCAACACGAACTCCACTGAAAACTAAAGACCGAGCAACAGGAACTCCACTGAAAACTAAAGACCGAGCAACACGAATTCCACTGAAAACTAAAGTCCGAGCAACACGAACTCCACAGAAAACTAAAGACCGAGCAACACGAACTCCACTGAAAACTAAAGACCGAGCAACAGGAACTCCACTGAAAGCAAAGACCGAGCAACACGAATTCCACTGAAAACTAAAGTCCGAGCAACACGAACTCCACAGAAAACTAAAGACCGAGCAACACGAACTCCACTGAAAACTAGAGACCAAGCAACACGAACTCCACTGAAAACTAAAGACCAAGCAACACGAACTCCACTGAAAACTAAAGACCAAGCAACACGAACTCCACTGAAAACTAAAGACCAAGCAACACGAACTCCACTGAAAACAAAAGACCGAGCAACACGAACTCCACTGAAAACTAAAGATCAAGCAACACGAACTCCACTGAAGACTAAAGACCAAGCAACACGAACTACACTGAAAACTAAAGAACGAGCAACACGAACTCCACTGAAAACTAAAGACCGAGCAACAGGAACTCCACTGAAAACTAAAGACCGAGCAACACGAATTCCACTGAAAACTAAAGACCAAGCAACACGAACTCCACTGAAAACTAAAGAACGAACAACACGAACTCCACTGAAAACTAAAGACCAAGCAACACGAACTCCACTGAAAACTAAAGACCGAGCAACACCAACTCCACTGAAAACTAAAGACCAAGCAACACGAACTACACTGAAAACTAAAGACCAAGCAACACGAACTCCACTGAAGACTAAAGACCAAGCAACACGAACTCCATTGAAAACTAAAGACCGAGCAACACGAACTCCATAGAAAACTAAAGACCGAGCAACACGAACTCCACTGAAAACTAAAGACCAAGTAACACGAACTCCACTGAAAGCTAAAGACCGAGCAACACGAAATCCACTGAAAACTAAAGACCAAGCAACACGAACTCCACTGAAAACTAAAGACCGAGCAACACGAACTCCACTGAAAACAAAAGACCGAGCAACACGAACTCCACTGAAACTAAAGACCAAGCAACACGAATTCCACTGAAAACTAAAGACCAAGCAACACGAACTCCACTGAAAACTAAAGAACGAACAACACGAACTCCACTGAAAACTAAAGACCAAGCAACACGAACTCCACTGAAAACTAAAGACCGAGCAACACCAACTCCACTGAAAACTAAAGACCAAGCAACACGAACTACACTGAAAACTAAAGACCAAGCAACACGAACTCCACTGAAGACTAAAGACCAAGCAACACGAACTCCATTGAAAACTAAAGACCGAGCAACACGAACTCCATAGAAAACTAAAGACCGAGCAACACGAACTCCACTGAAAACTAAAGACCAAGTAACACGAACTCCACTGAAAGCTAAAGACCGAGCAACACGAAATCCACTGAAAACTAAAGACCAAGCAACACGAACTCCACTGAAAACTAAAGACCGAGCAACACGAACTCCACTGAAAACAAAAGACCGAGCAACACGAACTCCACTGAAACTAAAGACCAAGCAACACGAACTCCACTGAAAACTAAAGACCGAGAAACACGAACTCCACTGAAAACTAAAGACCAAGCAACACGAACTCTACTGAAAACTAAAGACCGAGCAACACGAACTCCACTGAAAATTAAAGATCGAGTAACACGAACTCCACTGAAAACTAAAGACCGTACAACACGAACTCCACTGAAAACTAAAGACCGAGCAACACCAACTCCACTGAAAACTAAAGATCGAGCAACACGAACTCCACTGAAAACAAAAGACCGAGCAACACGAACTCCACTGAAAACTAAAGACCAAGCAACACCAACTCCACTGAAAACTAAAGACCGAGCAACACGAGCTCCACTGAAAACTAAAGACCGAGCAACACCAACTCCACTGAAAACTAAAGACCAAGCAACACGAACTCCACTGAAACTAAAGACCGAGCAACACCAACTCCATTGAAAACTAAAGACCGAGCAACACGAACTCCACTGAAAACTAAAGACCGAGCAACACAAACTCCACTGAAAACTAAAGACCGAGAAGCACGAACTCCACTGAAAACAAAAGACGGAGCAACACGAACTCCACTGAAAACAAAAGACCGAGCAACACGAACTCCACTGAAAACTAAAGACCGAGCAACACGAACTCTACTGAAAACAAAAGACCGAGCAACACGAACTCCACTGAAAACTAAAGACCGAGCAACACGAACTCCACTGAAAACTAAAGACTGAGCAACACGAACTCCACAGAAAACTAAAGACCGTACAACACGAACTCCACTGAAAACAAAAGACCGAGCAACACGAACTCCACTGAAAACAAAAGACCGAGCAACACGAACTCCACTGAAAACTAAAGACCAAGCAACACGAACTCCACTGAAGACTAAAGACCAAGCAACACGAACTACACTGAAAACTAAAGAACGAGCAACACGAACTTCACTGAAAACTAAAGACCGAGCAACAGGAACTCCACTGAAAACTAAAGACCGAACAACACGAACTCCACTGAAAACTAAAGACTGAGCATCACGAACTCCACTGAAAACTAAAGACCGAGCAATACGAACTCCACTGACAACTAAAGACCAAGCAACACGAACTCCACTGACAACTAAAGACCGAGCAACACGAACTCCACTGAAAACTAAAGACTGAGCAACACGAACTCCACAGAAAACTAAAGACCGTACAACACGAACTCCACTGAAAACAAAAGACCGAGCAACACGAACTCCACTGAAAAAAAAGACCGAGCAACACGAACTCCACTGAAAACTAAAGACCAAGCAACACGAACTCCACTGAAGACTAAAGACCAAGCAACACGAACTACACTGAAAACTAAAGAACGAGCAACACGAACTCCACTGAAAACTAAAGACCGAGCAACAGGAACTCCACTGAAAACTAAAGACCGAGCAACACGAACTCCACTGAAAACTAAAGACTGAGCATCACGAACTCCACTGAAAACTAAAGACCGAGCAATACGAACTCCACTGACAACTAAAGACCGAGCAACACGAACACCACTGAAAACTAAAGACTGAGCATCACGAACTCCACTGAAAACTAAAGACCGAGCAATACGAACTCCACTGACAACTAAAGACCAAGCAACACGAACTCCACTGACAACTAAAGACCGAGCAACACGAACTCCACTGAAAACTAAAGACTGAGCAACACGAACTCCACAGAAAACTAAAGACCGTACAACACGAACTCCACTGAAAACAAAAGACCGAGCAACACGAACTCCACTGAAAACAAAAGACCGAGCAACACGAACTCCACTGAAAACTAAAGATCAAGCAACACGAACTCCACTGAAGACTAAAGACCAAGCAACACGAACTACACTGAAAACTAAAGAACGAGCAACACGAACTCCACTGAAAACTAAAGACCGAACAACAGGAACTCCACTGAAAACTAAAGACCGAGCAACACGAACTCCACTGAAAACTAAAGACTGAGCAACACGAACTCCACTGAAAACTAAAGACCGAGCAATACGAACTCCACTGACAACTAAAGACCAAGCAACACGAACTCCACTGACAACTAAAGACCGAGCAACACGAACTCCACTGAAAACTAAAGACCGAGCAACACGAACTCCACTGAAAACTAAAGACTGAGCAACACGAACTCCACAGAAAACTAAAGACCGAGCAACACGAACTCCACTGAAAACTAAAGACCGAGCAACACGAACTCCACTGAAAACTAAAGACTGAGCAACACGAACTCCACAGAAAACTAAAGACCGAGCAACACGAACTCCACTGAAAACTAAAGACCGAGCAACACGAACTCCACTGAAAACTAAAGACCGAGCAACACGAACTCCACTGAAAACTAAAGACCGAGCAACACGAACTCCACTGAAAACAAAAGACCGAGCAACACGAACTCCACTGAAAACTAAAGATCGAGTAACACGAACTTCACTGAAAACTAAAGACCGTACAACACGAACTCAACTGACAACTAAAGACCGAGCAACACGAACTCCACTGAAACTAAAGACCGAGCAACACGAACTCCACTGAAAACTAAAGACCGAGCAACACGAACTCCACTGAAACTAAAGAACGAGCAACACGAACTCCACTGAAAACTAAAGACCAAGCAACACGAACTCCACTGACAACTAAAGACCGAGCAACACGAACTCCACTGACAACTAAAGACCAAGCAACACGAACTCCACTGAAAACTAAAGACCGTACAACACGAATTCCACTGACAACTAAAGACCGAGCAACACGAACTCCACTGAAAACTAAAGACCAAGCAACACGAACTCCACTGAAAACTAAAGACTGAGCAAAACGAACTCCACTGAAAACTAAAGACCGAGCAATACGAACTCCACTGACAACTAAAGACCAAGCAACACGAACTCCACTGACAACTAAAGACCGAGCAACACGAACTCCACTGAAAAATAAAGACGGAGCAACACGAACTCCACTGAAAACAAAAGACCGAGCAACACGAACTCTACTGAAAACAAAAGACCGAGCAACACGAACTCTACTGAAAACTAAAGACCAAGCAACACGAACTCCACTGAAGACTAAAGACCAAGCAACACGAACTACACTGAAAACTAAAGAACGAGCAACACGAACTCCACTGAAAACTAAAGACCGAGCAACAGGAACTCCACTGAAAACTAAAGACCGAGCAACACGAACTCCACTGAAAACTAAAGACCGAGCAACACCAACTCCACTGAAAATTAAAGACCGAGCAACACGAGCTGCACTGAAAACAAAAGACCGAGCAACACGAACTCCACTGAAAACTAAAGATCGAGCAACACGAACTCCACTGAAAACTAAAGACCGAGCAACACAAACTCCACTGAAAACTAAAGACCGAGCAGCAAGAACTCCACTGAAAACTAAAGACCGAGCAACACGAACTCCACTGAAAGCAAAGACCGAGCAACACGAATTCCACTGAAAACTAAAGTCCGAGCAACACGAACTCCACAGAAAACTAAAGACCGAGCAACACGAACTCCACTGAAAACTAAAGACCAAGCAACACGAACTCCACTGAAAACTAAAGACCAAGCAACACGAACTCCACTGAAAACTAAAGACCGAGCAACACGAACTCCACTGAAAACAAAAGACCGTGCAACACGAACTCCACTGAAAACAAAAGACCGAGCAACACGAACTCCACTGAAAACTAAAGATCAAGCAACACGAACTCCACTGAAGACTAAAGACCAAGCAACACGAACTACACTGAAAACTAAAGAACGAGCAACACGAACTACACTGAAAACTAAAGAACGAGCAACACGAACTCCACTGAAAACTAAAGACCGAGCAACAGGAACTCCACTGAAAACTAAAGACCGAGCAACACGAATTCCACTGAAAACTAAAGACCAAGCAACACGAACTCCACTGAAAACTAAAGAACGAACAACACGAACTCCACTGAAAACTAAAGACCAAGCAACACGAACTCCACTGAAAACTAAAGACCGAGCAACACCAACTCCACTGAAAACTAAAGACCAAGCAACACGAACTACACTGAAAACTAAAGACCAAGCAACACGAACTCCACTGAAGACTAAAGACCAAGCAACACGAACTCCATTGAAAACTAAAGACCGAGCAACACGAACTCCATAGAAAACTAAAGACCGAGCAACACGAACTCCACTGAAAACTAAAGACCAAGTAACACGAACTCCACTGAAAGCTAAAGACCGAGCAACACGAAATCCACTGAAAGCTAAAGACCAAGCAACACGAACTCCACTGAAAACTAAAGACCGAGCAACACGAACTCCACTGAAAACAAAAGACCGAGCAACACGAACTCCACTGAAACTAAAGACCAAGCAACACGAACTCCACTGAAAACTAAAGACCGAGCAACACGAACTCCACTGAAAACTAAAGACCAAGCAACACGAACTCTACTGAAAACTAAAGACCGAGCAACACGAACTCCACTGAAAACTAAAGATCGAGTAACACGAACTCCACTGAAAACTAAAGACCGTACAACACGAACTCCACTGAAAACTAAAGACCGAGCAACACCAACTCCACTGAAAACTAAAGATCGAGCAACACGAACTCCACTGAAAACAAAAGACCGAGCAACACGAACTCCACTGAAAACTAAAGACCAAGCAACACCAACTCCACTGAAAACTAAAGACCGAGCAACACGAGCTCCACTGAAAACTAAAGACCGAGCAACACCAACTCCACTGAAAACTAAAGACCAAGCAACACGAACTCCACTGAAACTAAAGACCGAGCAACACCAACTCCACTGAAAACTAAAGACCGAGCAACACGAAATCCACTGAAAACTAAAGACCGAGCAACACAAACTCCACTGAAAACTAAAGACCGAGAAGCACGAACTCCACTGAAAACAAAAGACGGAGCAACACGAACTCCACTGAAAACAAAAGACCGAGCAACACGAACTCCACTGAAAACTAAAGACCGAGCAACACGAACTCTACTGAAAACAAAAGACCGAGCAACACGAACTCCACTGAAAACTAAAGACCGAGCAACACGAACTCCACTGAAAACTAAAGACTGAGCAACACGAACTCCACAGAAAACTAAAGACCGTACAACACGAACTCCACTGAAAACTAAAGACCGAGCAACACGAACTCCACTGAAAATAAAAGACCGAGCAACACGAACTCCACTGAAAACTAAAGACCAAGCAACACGAACTCCACTGAAGACTAAAGACCAAGCAACACGAACTACACTGAAAACTAAAGAACGAGCAACACGAACTCCACTGAAAACTAAAGACCGAGCAACAGGAACTCCACTGAAAACTAAAGACCGAGCAACACGAACTCCACTGAAAACTAAAGACGGAGTATCACGAACTCCACTGAAAACTAAAGACCGAGCAATACGAACTCCACTGACAACTAAAGACCAAGCAACACGAACTCCACTGACAACTAAAGACCGAGCAACACGAACTCCACTGAAAACTAAAGACTGAGCAACACGAACTCCACAGAAAACTAAAGACCGTACAACATGAACTCCACTGAAAACAAAAGACCGAGCAACACGAACTCCACTGAAAACAAAAGACCGAGCAACACGAACTCCACTGAAAACTAAAGACCAAGCAACACGAACTCCACTGAAGACTAAAGACCAAGCAACACGAACTACACTGAAAACTAAAGAACGAGCAACACGAACTCCACTGAAAACTAAAGACCGAGCAACAGGAACTCCACTGAAAACTAAAGACCGAGCAACACGAACTCCACTGAAAACTAAAGACTGAGCATCACGAACTCCACTGAAAACTAAAGACCGAGCAATACGAACTCCACTGACAACTAAAGACCGAGCAACACGAACTCCACTGAAAACTAAAGACTGAGCATCACGAACTCCACTGAAAACTAAAGACCGAGCAATACGAACTCCACTGACAACTAAAGACCAAGCAACACGAACTCCACTGACAACTAAAGACCGAGCAACACGAACTCCACTGAAAACTAAAGACTGAGCAACACGAACTCCACAGAAAACTAAAGAACGTACAACACGAACTCCACTGAAAACAAAAGACCGAGCAACACGAACTCCACTGAAAACAAAAGACCGAGCAACACGAACTCCACTGAAAACTAAAGATCAAGCAACACGAACTCCACTGAAGACTAAAGACCAAGCAACACGAACTACACTGAAAACTAAAGAACGAGCAACACGAACTCCACTGAAAACTAAAGACCGAGCAACAGGAACTCCACTGAAAACTAAAGACCGAGCAACACGAACTCCACTGAAAACTAAAGACTGAGCATCACGAACTCCACTGAAAACTAAAGACCGAGCAATGCGAACTCCACTGACAACTAAAGACGAAGCAACACGAACTCCACTGACAACAAAAGACCGAGCAACACGAACTCCACTGAAAACTAAAGACTGAGCAACACGAACTCCACTGAAAACTAAAGACCGAGCAATACGAACTCCACTGACAACTAAAGACCAAGCAACACGAACTCCACTGACAACTAAAGAACGAGCAACACGAACTCCACTGAAAACAAAAGACCGAGCAACACGAACTCCACTGAAAACAAAAGACCGAGCAACACGAACTCCACTGAAAACAAAAGACCGAGCAACACGAACTCCACTGAAAACAAAAGACCGAGCAACACGAACTCCACTGAAAACAAAAGACCGAGCAACACGAACTCCACTGAAAACTAAAGACCGAGCAACACGAACTCCACTGAAAACTAAAGACCGAGCAGCACGAACTCCACTGAAAACTAAAGACCAAGCAACACGAACTCCACTGAAAACTAAAGACCAAGCAACACGAACTCCACTGAAAACAAAAGACCGAGCAACACGAACTCCACTGAAAACAAAAGACCGAGCAACACGAACTCCACTGAAAACTAAAGACCAAGCAACACGAACTCCACTGAAGACTAAAGACCAAGCAACACGAACTACACTGAAAACTAAAGAACGAGCAACACGAACTCCACTGAAAACTAAAGACCGAGCAACAGGAACTCCACTGAAAACTAAAGACCGAGCAACACGAACTCCACTGAAAATTAAAGACTGAGCATCACGAACTCCACTGAAAACTAAAGACCGAGCAATACGAACTCCACTGACAACTAAAGACCAAGCAACACGAACTCCACTGACAACTAAAGACCGAGCAACACGAACTCCACTGAAAACTAAAGACTGAGCAACACGAACTCCACAGAAAACTAAAGACCGTACAACACGAACTCCACTGAAAACAAAAGACCGAGCAACACGAACTCCACTGAAAACAAAAGACCGAGCAACACGAACTCCACTGAAAACTAAAGACCAAGCAACACGAACTCCACTGAAGACTAAAGACCAAGCAACACGAACTACACTGAAAACTAAAGAACGAGCAACACGAACTCCACTGAAAACTAAAGACCGAGCAACAGGAACTCCACTGAAAACTAAAGACCGAGCAACACGAACTCCACTGAAAACTAAAGACTGAGCATCACGAACTCCACTGAAAACTAAAGACCGAGCAATACGAACTCCACTGACAACTAAAGACCGAGCAACACGAACTCCACTGAAAACTAAAGACTGAGCATCACGAACTCCACTGAAAACTAAAGACCGAGCAATACGAACTCCACTGACAACTAAAGACGAAGCAACACGAACTCCACTGACAACTAAAGACCGAGCAACACGAACTCCACTGAAAACTAAAGACTGAGCAACACGAACTCCACAGAAAACTAAAGACCGTACAAAACGAACTCCACTGAAAACAAAAGACCGAGCAACACGAACTCCACTGAAAACAAAAGACCGAGCAACACGAACTCCACTGAAAACTAAAGATCAAGCAACACGAACTCCACTGAAGACTAAAGACCAAGCAACACGAACTACACTGAAAACTAAAGAACGAGCAACACGAACTCCACTGAAAACTAAAGAACGAGCAACACGAACTCCACTGAAAACTAAAGACCGAGCAACACGAACTCCACTGAAAACTAAAGACTGAGCAACACGAACTCCACAGAAAACTAAAGACCGTACAACACGAACTCCACTGAAAACAAAAGACCGAGCAACACGAACTCCACTGAAAACAAAAGACCGAGCAACACGAACTCCACTGAAATCTAAAGACCAAGCAACACGAACTCCACTGAAGACTAAAGACCAAGCAACACGAACTACACTGAAAACTAAAGAACGAGCAACACGAACTCCACTGAAAACTAAAGACCGAGCAACAGGAACTCCACTGAAAACTAAAGACCGAGCAACACGAACTCCACTGAAAATTAAAGACTGAGCATCACGAACTCCACTGAAAACTAAAGACCGAGCAATACGAACTCCACTGACAACTAAAGACCAAGCAACACGAACTCCACTGACAACTAAAGACCGAGCAACACGAACTCCACTGAAAACTAAAGACTGAGCAACACGAACTCCACAGAAAACTAAAGACCGTACAACACGAACTCCACTGAAAACAAAAGACCGAGCAACACGAACTCCACTGAAAACAAAAGACCGAGCAACACGAACTCCACTGAAAACTAAAGACCAAGCAACACGAACTCCACTGAAGACTAAAGACCAAGCAACACGAACTACACTGAAAACTAAAGAACGAGCAACACGAACTCCACTGAAAACTAAAGACCGAGCAACAGGAACTCCACTGAAAACTAAAGACCGAGCAACACGAACTCCACTGAAAACTAAAGACTGAGCATCACGAACTCCACTGAAAACTAAAGACCGAGCAATACGAACTCCACTGACAACTAAAGACCGAGCAACACGAACTCCACTGAAAACTAAAGACTGAGCATCACGAACTCCACTGAAAACTAAAGACCGAGCAATACGAACTCCACTGACAACTAAAGACGAAGCAACACGAACTCCACTGACAACTAAAGACCGAGCAACACGAACTCCACTGAAAACTAAAGACTGAGCAACACGAACTCCACAGAAAACTAAAGACCGTACAACACGAACTCCACTGAAAACAAAAGACCGAGCAACACGAACTCCACTGAAAACAAAAGACCGAGCAACACGAACTCCACTGAAAACTAAAGATCAAGCAACACGAACTCCACTGAAGACTAAAGACCAAGCAACACGAACTACACTGAAAACTAAAGAACGAGCAACACGAACTCCACTGAAAACTAAAGACCGAGCAACAGGAACTCCACTGAAAACTAAAGACCGAGCAACACGAACTCCACTGAAAACTAAAGACTGAGCATCACGAACTCCACTGAAAACTAAAGACCGAGCAATGCGAACTCCACTGACAACTAAAGACCAAGCAACACGAACTCCACTGACAACTAAAGACCGAGCAACACGAACTCCACTGAAAACTAAAGACTGAGCAACACGAACTCCACTGAAAACTAAAGACCGAGCAATACGAACTCCACTGACAACTAAAGACCAAGCAACACGAACTCCACTGACAACTAAAGAACGAGCAACACGAACTCCACTGAAAACAAAAGACCGAGCAACACGAACTCCACTGAAAACAAAAGACCGAGCAACACGAACTCCACTGAAAACAAAAGACCGAGCAACACGAACTCCACTGAAAACTAAAGACCGAGCAACACGAACTCCACTGAAAACTAAAGACCGAGCAGCACGAACTCCACTGAAAACTAAAGACCAAGCAACACGAACTCCACTGAAAACTAAAGACCAAGCAACACGAACTCCACTGAAAACTAAAGACCGAGCAACACGAACTCCACTGAAAACAAAAGACCGAGCAACACGAACTCCACTGAAAACAAAAGACCGAGCAACACGAACTCCACTGAAAACTAAAGATCAAGCAACACGAACTCCACTGAAGACTAAAGACCAAGCAACACGAACTACACTGAAAACTAAAGAACGAGCAACACGAACTCCACTGAAATCTAAAGACCGAGCAACAGGAACTCCACTGAAAACTAAAGACCGAGCAACACGAACTCCACTGAAAACAAAAGACCAAGCAACACGAACTCCACTGAAAACTAAAGAACGAGCAACACGAACTCCACTGAAAACTAAAGACTGAGCAACACGAACTCCACAGAAAACTAAAGACCGTACAACACGAACTCCACTGAAAACAAAAGACCGAGCAACACGAACTCCACTGAAAACAAAAGACCGAGCAACACGAACTCCACTGAAAACTAAAGACCAAGCAACACGAACTCCACTGAAGACTAAAGACCAAGCAACACGAACTACACTGAAAACTAAAGAACGAGCAACACGAACTCCACTGAAAACTAAAGACCGAGCAACAGGAACTCCACTGAAAACTAAAGACCGAGCAACACGAACTCCACTGAAAACTAAAGACTGAGCATCACGAACTCCACTGAAAACTAAAGACCGAGCAATACGAACTCCACTGACAACTAAAGACCGAGCAACACGAACTCCACTGAAAACTAAAGACTGAGCATCACGAACTCCACTGAAAACTAAAGACCGAGCAATACGAACTCCACTGACAACTAAAGACGAAGCAACACGAACTCCACTGACAACTAAAGACCGAGTAACACGAACTCCACTGAAAACTAAAGACTGAGCAACACGAACTCCACAGAAAACTAAAGACCGTACAACACGAACTCCACTGAAAACAAAAGACCGAGCAACACGAACTCCACTGAAAACAAAAGACCGAGCAACACGAACTCCACTGAAAACTAAAGATCAAGCAACACGAACTCCACTGAAGACTAAAGACCAAGCAACACGAACTACACTGAAAACTAAAGAACGAGCAACACGAACTCCACTGAAAACTAAAGACCGAGCAACAGGAACTCCACTGAAAACTAAAGACCGAGCAACACGAACTCCACTGAAAACTAAAGACTGAGCATCACGAACTCCACTGAAAACTAAAGACCGAGCAATGCGAACTCCACTGACAACTAAAGACCAAGCAACACGAACTCCACTGACAACTAAAGACCGAGCAACACGAACTCCACTGAAAACTAAAGACTGAGCAACACGAACTCCACTGAAAACTAAAGACCGAGCAATACGAACTCCACTGACAACTAAAGACCAAGCAACACGAACTCCACTGACAACTAAAGAACGAGCAACACGAACTCCACTGAAAACAAAAGACCGAGCAACACGAACTCCACTGAAAACAAAAGACCGAGCAACACGAACTCCACTGAAAACAAAAGACCGAGCAACACGAACTCCACTGACAACTAAAGACCAAGCAACACGAACTCCACTGACAACTAAAGACCGAGCAACACGAACTCCACTGAAAAATAAAGACCGAGCAACACGAACTCCACTGAAAACAAAAGACCGAGCAACACGAACTCTACTGAAAACAAAAGACCGAGCAACACGAACTCTACTGAAAACTAAAGACCAAGCAACACGAACTCCACTGAAGACTAAAGACCAAGCAACACGAACTACACTGAAAACTAAAGAACGAGCAACACGAACTCCACTGAAAACTAAAGACCGAGCAACAGGAACTCCACTGAAAACTAAAGACCGAGCAACACGAACTCCACTGAAAACTAAAGACCGAGCAACACCAACTCCACTGAAAATTAAAGACCGAGCAACACGAGCTCCACTGAAAACAAAAGACCGAGCAACACGAACTCCACTGAAAACAAAAGATCGAGCAACACGAACTCCACTGAAAACTAAAGACCGAGCAACACAAACTCCACTGAAAACTAAAGACCGAGCAGCACGAACTCCACTGAAAACTAAAGACCGAGCAACACGAACTCCACTGAAAGCAAAGACCGAGCAACACGAATTCCACTGAAAACTAAAGTCCGAGCAACACGAACTCCACAGAAAACTAAAGACCGAGCAACACGAACTCCACTGAAATCTAGAGACCAAGGAACACGAACTCCACTGAAAACTAAAGACCAAGCAACACGAACTCCACTGAAAACTAAAGACCAAGCAACACGAACTCCACTGAAAACTAAAGACCAAGCAACACGAACTCCACTGAAAACAAAAGACCGAGCAACACGAACTCCACTGAAAACTAAAGATCAAGCAACACGAACTCCACTGAAGACTAAAGACCAAGCAACACGAACTACACTGAAAACTAAAGAACGAGCAACACGAACTCCACTGAAAACTAAAGACCGAGCAACAGGAACTCCACTGAAAACTAAAGACCGAGCAACACGAATTCCACTGAAAACTAAAGTCCGAGCAACACGAACTCCACAGAAAACTAAAGACCGAGCAACACGAACTCCACTGAAAACTAAAGACCGAGCAACAGGAACTCCACTGAAAGCAAAGACCGAGCAACACGAATTCCACTGAAAACTAAAGTCCGAGCAACACGAACTCCACAGAAAACTAAAGACCGAGCAACAGGAACTCCACTGAAAACTAGAGACCAAGCAACACGAACTCCACTGAAAACTAAAGACCAAGCAACACGAACTCCACTGAAAACTAAAGACCAAGCAACACGAACTCCACTGAAAACTAAAGACCAAGCAACACGAACTCCACTGAAAACAAAAGACCGAGCAACACGAACTCCACTGAAAACTAAAGATCAAGCAACACGAACTCCACTGAAGACTAAAGACCAAGCAACACGAACTACACTGAAAACTAAAGAACGAGCAACACGAACTCCACTGAAAACTAAAGACCGAGCAACAGGAACTCCACTGAAAACTAAAGACCGAGCAACACGAATTCCACTGAAAACTAAAGACCAAGCAACACGAACTCCACTGAAAACTAAAGAACGAACAACACGAACTCCACTGAAAACTAAAGACCAAGCAACACGAACTCCACTGAAAACTAAAGACCGAGCAACACCAACCCCACTGAAAACTAAAGACCAAGCAACACGAACTACACTGAAAACTAAAGACCAAGCAACACGAACTCCACTGAAGACTAAAGACCAAGCAACACGAACTCCATTGAAAACTAAAGACCGAGCAACACGAACTCCATAGAAAACTAAAGACCGAGCAACACGAACTCCACTGAAAACTAAAGACCAAGTAACACGAACTCCACTGAAAGCTAAAGACCGAGCAACACGAAATCCACTGAAAACTAAAGACCAAGCAACACGAACTCCACTGAAAACTAAAGACCGAGCAACACGAACTCCACTGAAAACAAAAGACCGAGCAACACGAACTCCACTGAAACTAAAGAACAAGCAACACGAACTCCACTGAAAACTAAAGACCGAGAAACACGAACTCCACTGAAAACTAAAGACCAAGCAACACGAACTCTACTGAAAACTAAAGACCGAGCAACACGAACTCCACTTAAAATTAAAGATCGAGTAACACGAACTCCACTGAAAACTAAAGACCGTACAACACGAACTCCACTGAAAACTAAAGACCGAGCAACACCAACTCCACTGAAAACTAAAGATCGAGCAACACCAACTCCACTGAAAACAAAAGACCGAGCAACACGAACTCCACTGAAAACTAAAGACCAAGCAACACCAACTCCACTGAAAACTAAAGACCGAGCAACACGAGCTCCACTGAAAACTAAAGACCGAGCAACACCAACTCCACTGAAAACTAAAGACCAAGCAACACGAACTCCACTGAAACTAAAGACCGAGCAACACCAACTCCATTGAAAACTAAAGACCGAGCAACACGAACTCCACTGAAAACTAAAGACCGAGCAACACAAACTCCACTGAAAACTAAAGACCGAAAAGCACGAACTCCACTGAAAACAAAAGACGGAGCAACACGAACTCCACTGAAAACAAAAGACCGAGCAACACGAACTCCACTGAAAACTAAAGACCGAGCAACACGAACTCTACTGAAAACAAAAGACCGAGCAACACGAACTCCACTGAAAACTAAAGACCGAGCAACACGAACTCCACTGAAAACTAAAGACTGAGCAACACGAACTCCACAGAAAACTAAAGACCGTACAACACGAACTCCACTGAAAACAAAAGACCGAGCAACACGAACTCCACTGAAAACAAAAGACCGAGCAACACGAACTCCACTGAAAACTAAAGACCAAGCAACACGAACTCCACTGAAGACTAAAGACCAAGCAACACGAACTACACTGAAAACTAAAGAACGAGCAACACGAACTCCACTGAAAACTAAAGACCGAGCAACAGGAACTCCACTGAAAACTAAAGACCGAACAACACGAACTCCACTGAAAACTAAAGACTGAGCATCACGAACTCCACTGAAAACTAAAGACCGAGCAATACGAACTCCACTGACAACTAAAGACCAAGCAACACGAACTCCACTGAAGACTAAAGAACGAGCAACACGAACTCCACTGAAAACTAAAGACCGAGCAACAGGAACTCCACTGAAAACTAAAGACCGAGCAACACGAACTCCACTGAAAACTAAAGACCGAGCAACACCAACTCCACTGAAAATTAAAGACCGAGCAACACGAGTTCCACTGAAAACAAAAGACCGAGCAACACGAACTCCACTGAAAACAAAAGATCGAGCAACACGAACTCCACTGAAAACTAAAGACCGAGCAACACAAACTCCACTGAAAACTAAAGACCGAGCAGCACGAACTCCACTGAAAACTAAAGACCGAGCAACACGAACTCCACTGAAAGCAAAGACCGAGCAACACGAATTCCACTGAAAACTAAAGTCCGAGCAACACGAACTCCACAGAAAACTAAAGACCGAGCAACACGAACTCCACTGAAAACTAGAGACCAAGCAACACGAACTCCACTGAAAACTAAAGACCAAGCAACACGAACTCCACTGAAAACTAAAGACCAAGCAACACGAACTCCACTGAAAACTAAAGACCAAGCAACACGAACTCCACTGAAAACAAAAGACCGAGCAACACGAACTCCACTGAAAACTAAAGATCAAGCAACACGAACTCCACTGAAGACTAAAGACCAAGCAACACGAACTACACTGAAAACTAAAGAACGAGCAACACGAACTCCACTGAAAACTAAAGACCGAGCAACAGGAACTCCACTGAAAACTAAAGACCGAGCAACACGAATTCCACTGAAAACTAAAGTCCGAGCAACACGAACTCCACAGAAAACTAAAGACCGAGCAACACGAACTCCACTGAAAACTAAAGACCGAGCAACAGGAACTCCACTGAAAGCAAAGACCGAGCAACACGAATTCCACTGAAAACTAAAGTCCGAGCAACACGAACTCCACAGAAAACTAAAGACCGAGCAACACGAACTCCACTGAAAACTAGAGACCAAGCAACACGAACTCCACTGAAAACTAAAGACCAAGCAACACGAACTCCACTGAAAACTAAAGACCAAGCAACACGAACTCCACTGAAAACTAAAGACCAAGCAACACGAACTCCACTGAAAACAAAAGACCGAGCAACACGAACTCCACTGAAAACTAAAGATCAAGGAACACGAACTCCACTGAAGACTAAAGACCAAGCAACACGAACTACACTGAAAACTAAAGAACGAGCAACACGAACTCCACTGAAAACTAAAGACCGAGCAACAGGAACTCCACTGAAAACTAAAGACCGAGCAACACGAATTCCACTGAAAACTAAAGACCAAGCAACACGAACTCCACTGAAAACTAAAGAACGAACAACACGAACTCCACTGAAAACTAAAGACCAAGCAACACGAACTCCACTGAAAACTAAAGACCGAGCAACACCAACTCCACTGAAAACTAAAGACCAAGCAACACGAACTACACTGAAAACTAAAGACCAAGCAACACGAACTCCACTGAAGACTAAAGACCAAGCAACACGAACTCCATTGAAAACTAAAGACCGAGCAACACGAACTCCATAGAAAACTAAAGACCGAGCAACACGAACTCCACTGAAAACTAAAGACCAAGTAACACGAACTCCACTGAAAGCTAAAGACCGAGCAACACGAAATCCACTGAAAACTAAAGACCAAGCAACACGAACTCCACTGAAAACTAAAGACCGAGCAACACGAACTCCACTGAAAACAAAAGACCGAGCAACACGAACTCCACTGAAACTAAAGACCAAGCAACACGAACTCCACTGAAAACTAAAGACCGAGAAACACGAACTCCACTGAAAACTAAAGACCAAGCAACACGAACTCTACTGAAAACTAAAGACCGAGCAACACGAACTCCACTGAAAATTAAAGATCGAGTAACACGAACTCCACTGAAAACTAAAGACCGTACAACACGAACTCCACTGAAAACTAAAGACCGAGCAACACCAACTCCACTGAAAACTAAAGATCGAGCAACACGAACTCCACTGAAAACAAAAGACCGAGCAACACGAACTCCACTGAAAACTAAAGACCAAGCAACACCAACTCCACTGAAAACTAAAGACCGAGCAACACGAGCTCCACTGAAAACTAAAGACCGAGCAACACCAACTCCACTGAAAACTAAAGACCAAGCAACACGAACTCCACTGAAACTAAAGACCGAGCAACACCAACTCCATTGAAAACTAAAGACCGAGCAACACGAACTCCACTGAAAACTAAAGACCGAGCAACACAAACTCCACTGAAAACTAAAGACCGAGAAGCACGAACTCCACTGAAAACAAAAGACGGAGCAACACGAACTCCACTGAAAACAAAAGACCGAGCAACACGAACTCCACTGAAAACTAAAGACCGAGCAACACGAACTCTACTGAAAACAAAAGACCGAGCAACACGAACTCCACTGAAAACTAAAGACAGAGCAACACGAACTCCACTGAAAACTAAAGACTGAGCAACACGAACTCCACAGAAAACTAAAGACCGTACAACACGAACTCCACTGAAAACAAAAGACCGAGCAACACGAACTCCACTGAAAACAAAAGACCGAGCAACACGAACTCCACTGAAAACTAAAGACCAAGCAACACGAACTCCACTGAAGACTAAAGACCAAGCAACACGAACTACACTGAAAACTAAAGAACGAGCAACACGAACTTCACTGAAAACTAAAGACCGAGCAACAGGAACTCCACTGAAAACTAAAGACCGAACAACACGAACTCCACTGAAAACTAAAGACTGAGCATCACGAACTCCACTGAAAACTAAAGACCGAGCAATACGAACTCCACTGACAACTAAAGACCAAGCAACACGAACTCCACTGACAACTAAAGACCGAGCAACACGAACTCCACTGAAAACTAAAGACTGAGCAACACGAACTCCACAGAAAACTAAAGACCGTACAACACGAACTCCACTGAAAACAAAAGACCGAGCAACACGAACTCCACTGAAAAAAAAGACCGAGCAACACGAACTCCACTGAAAACTAAAGACCAAGCAACACGAACTCCACTGAAGACTAAAGACCAAGCAACACGAACTACACTGAAAACTAAAGAACGAGCAACACGAACTCCACTGAAAACTAAAGACCGAGCAACAGGAACTCCACTGAAAACTAGAGACCAAGCAACACGAACTCCACTGAAAACTAAAGACCAAGCAACACGAACTCCACTGAAAACTAAAGACCAAGCAACACGAACTCCACTGAAAACTAAAGACCAAGCAACACGAACTCCACTGAAAACAAAAGACCGAGCAACACGAACTCCACTGAAAACTAAAGATCAAGCAACACGAACTCCACTGAAGACTAAAGACCAAGCAACACGAACTACACTGAAAACTAAAGAACGAGCAACACGAACTCCACTGAAAACTAAAGACCGAGCAACAGGAACTCCACTGAAAACTAAAGACCGAGCAACACGAATTCCACTGAAAACTAAAGTCCGAGCAACACGAACTCCACAGAAAACTAAAGACCGAGCAACACGAACTCCACTGAAAACTAAAGACCGAGCAACAGGAACTCCACTGAAAGCAAAGACCGAGCAACACGAATTCCACTGAAAACTAAAGTCCGAGCAACACGAACTCCACAGAAAACTAAAGACCGAGCAACACGAACTCCACTGAAAACTAGAGACCAAGCAACACGAACTCCACTGAAAACTAAAGACCAAGCAACACGAACTCCACTGAAAACTAAAGACCAAGCAACACGAACTCCACTGAAAACTAAAGACCAAGCAACACGAACTCCACTGAAAACAAAAGACCGAGCAACACGAACTCCACTGAAAACTAAAGATCAAGGAACACGAACTCCACTGAAGACTAAAGACCAAGCAACACGAACTACACTGAAAACTAAAGAACGAGCAACACGAACTCCACTGAAAACTAAAGACCGAGCAACAGGAACTCCACTGAAAACTAAAGACCGAGCAACACGAATTCCACTGAAAACTAAAGACCAAGCAACACGAACTCCACTGAAAACTAAAGAACGAACAACACGAACTCCACTGAAAACTAAAGACCAAGCAACACGAACTCCACTGAAAACTAAAGACCGAGCAACACCAACTCCACTGAAAACTAAAGACCAAGCAACACGAACTACACTGAAAACTAAAGACCAAGCAACACGAACTCCACTGAAGACTAAAGACCAAGCAACACGAACTCCATTGAAAACTAAAGACCGAGCAACACGAACTCCATAGAAAACTAAAGACCGAGCAACACGAACTCCACTGAAAACTAAAGACCAAGTAACACGAACTCCACTGAAAGCTAAAGACCGAGCAACACGAAATCCACTGAAAACTAAAGACCAAGCAACACGAACTCCACTGAAAACTAAAGACCGAGCAACACGAACTCCACTGAAAACAAAAGACCGAGCAACACGAACTCCACTGAAACTAAAGACCAAGCAACACGAACTCCACTGAAAACTAAAGACCGAGAAACACGAACTCCACTGAAAACTAAAGACCAAGCAACACGAACTCTACTGAAAACTAAAGACCGAGCAACACGAACTCCACTGAAAATTAAAGATCGAGTAACACGAACTCCACTGAAAACTAAAGACCGTACAACACGAACTCCACTGAAAACTAAAGACCGAGCAACACCAACTCCACTGAAAACTAAAGATCGAGCAACACGAACTCCACTGAAAACAAAAGACCGAGCAACACGAACTCCACTGAAAACTAAAGACCAAGCAACACCAACTCCACTGAAAACTAAAGACCGAGCAACACGAGCTCCACTGAAAACTAAAGACCGAGCAACACCAACTCCACTGAAAACTAAAGACCAAGCAACACGAACTCCACTGAAACTAAAGACCGAGCAACACCAACTCCATTGAAAACTAAAGACCGAGCAACACGAACTCCACTGAAAACTAAAGACCGAGCAACACAAACTCCACTGAAAACTAAAGACCGAGAAGCACGAACTCCACTGAAAACAAAAGACGGAGCAACACGAACTCCACTGAAAACAAAAGACCGAGCAACACGAACTCCACTGAAAACTAAAGACCGAGCAACACGAACTCTACTGAAAACAAAAGACCGAGCAACACGAACTCCACTGAAAACTAAAGACCGAGCAACACGAACTCCACTGAAAACTAAAGACTGAGCAACACGAACTCCACAGAAAACTAAAGACCGTACAACACGAACTCCACTGAAAACAAAAGACCGAGCAACACGAACTCCACTGAAAACAAAAGACCGAGCAACACGAACTCCACTGAAAACTAAAGACCAAGCAACACGAACTCCACTGAAGACTAAAGACCAAGCAACACGAACTACACTGAAAACTAAAGAACGAGCAACACGAACTTCACTGAAAACTAAAGACCGAGCAACAGGAACTCCACTGAAAACTAAAGACCGAACAACACGAACTCCACTGAAAACTAAAGACTGAGCATCACGAACTCCACTGAAAACTAAAGACCGAGCAATACGAACTCCACTGACAACTAAAGACCAAGCAACACGAACTCCACTGACAACTAAAGACCGAGCAACACGAACTCCACTGAAAACTAAAGACTGAGCAACACGAACTCCACAGAAAACTAAAGACCGTACAACACGAACTCCACTGAAAACAAAAGACCGAGCAACACGAACTCCACTGAAAAAAAAGACCGAGCAACACGAACTCCACTGAAAACTAAAGACCAAGCAACACGAACTCCACTGAAGACTAAAGACCAAGCAACACGAACTACACTGAAAACTAAAGAACGAGCAACACGAACTCCACTGAAAACTAAAGACCGAGCAACAGGAACTCCACTGAAAACTAAAGACCGAGCAACACGAACTCCACTGAAAACTAAAGACTGAGCATCACGAACTCCACTGAAAACTAAAGACCGAGCAATACGAACTCCACTGACAACTAAAGACCGAGCAACACGAACACCACTGAAAACTAAAGACTGAGCATCACGAACTCCACTGAAAACTAAAGACCGAGCAATACGAACTCCACTGACAACTAAAGACCAAGCAACACGAACTCCACTGACAACTAAAGACCGAGCAACACGAACTCCACTGAAAACTAAAGACTGAGCAACACGAACTCCACAGAAAACTAAAGACCGTACAACACGAACTCCACTGAAAACAAAAGACCGAGCAACACGAACTCCACTGAAAACAAAAGACCGAGCAACACGAACTCCACTGAAAACTAAAGATCAAGCAACACGAACTCCACTGAAGACTAAAGACCAAGCAACACGAACTACACTGAAAACTAAAGAACGAGCAACACGAACTCCACTGAAAACTAAAGACCGAACAACAGGAACTCCACTGAAAACTAAAGACCGAGCAACACGAACTCCACTGAAAACTAAAGACTGAGCAACACGAACTCCACTGAAAACTAAAGACCGAGCAATACGAACTCCACTGACAACTAAAGACCAAGCAACACGAACTCCACTGACAACTAAAGACCGAGCAACACGAACTCCACTGAAAACTAAAGACCGAGCAACACGAACTCCACTGAAAACTAAAGACTGAGCAACACGAACTCCACAGAAAACTAAAGACCGAGCAACACGAACTCCACTGAAAACTAAAGACCGAGCAACACGAACTCCACTGAAAACTAAAGACTGAGCAACACGAACTCCACAGAAAACTAAAGACCGAGCAACACGAACTCCACTGAAAACTAAAGACCGAGGAACACGAACTCCACTGAAAACTAAACACCAAGCAACACGAAATCCACTGAAAACAAAAGACCGAGCAACACGAACTCCACTGAAAACTAAAGACCGAGCAACACGAACTCCACTGAAAACTAAAGACCGAGCAACACGAACTCCACTGAAAACTAAAGACCGAGCAACACGAACTCCACTGAAAACTAAAGACCGAGCAACACGAACTCCACTGAAAACAAAAGACCGAGCAACACGAACTCCACTGAAAACTAAAGATCGAGTAACACGAACTTCACTGAAAACTAAAGACCGTACAACACGAACTCAACTGACAACTAAAGACCGAGCAACACGAACTCCACTGAAACTAAAGACCGAGCAACACGAACTCCACTGAAAACTAAAGACCGAGCAACACGAACTCCACTGAAACTAAAGAACGAGCAACACGAACTCCACTGAAAACTAAAGACCAAGCAACACGAACTCCACTGACAACTAAAGACCGAGCAACACGAACTCCACTGACAACTAAAGACCAAGCAACACGAACTCCACTGAAAACTAAAGACCGTACAACACGAATTCCACTGACAACTAAAGACCGAGCAACACGAACTCCACTGAAAACTAAAGACCAAGCAACACGAACTCCACTGAAAACTAAAGACTGAGCAAAACGAACTCCACTGAAAACTAAAGACCGAGCAATACGAACTCCACTGACAACTAAAGACCAAGCAACACGAACTCCACTGACAACTAAAGACCGAGCAACACGAACTCCACTGAAAAATAAAGACGGAGCAACACGAACTCCACTGAAAACAAAAGACCGAGCAACACGAACTCTACTGAAAACAAAAGACCGAGCAACACGAACTCTACTGAAAACTAAAGACCAAGCAACACGAACTCCACTGAAGACTAAAGACCAAGCAACACGAACTACACTGAAAACTAAAGAACGAGCAACACGAACTCCACTGAAAACTAAAGACCGAGCAACAGGAACTCCACTGAAAACTAAAGACCGAGCAACACGAACTCCACTGAAAACTAAAGACCGAGCAACACCAACTCCACTGAAAATTAAAGACCGAGCAACACGAGCTCCACTGAAAACAAAAGACCGAGCAACACGAACTCCACTGAAAACTAAAGATCGAGCAACACGAACTCCACTGAAAACTAAAGACCGAGCAACACAAACTCCACTGAAAACTAAAGACCGAGCAGCAAGAACTCCACTGAAAACTAAAGACCGAGCAACACGAACTCCACTGAAAGCAAAGACCGAGCAACACGAATTCCACTGAAAACTAAAGTCCGAGCAACACGAACTCCACAGAAAACTAAAGACCGAGCAACACGAACTCCACTGAAAACTAAAGACCAAGCAACACGAACTCCACTGAAAACTAAAGACCAAGCAACACGAACTCCACTGAAAACTAAAGACCGAGCAACACGAACTCCACTGAAAACAAAAGACCGTGCAACACGAACTCCACTGAAAACAAAAGACCGAGCAACACGAACTCCACTGAAAACTAAAGATCAAGCAACACGAACTCCACTGAAGACTAAAGACCAAGCAACACGAACTACACTGAAAACTAAAGAACGAGCAACACGAACTACACTGAAAACTAAAGAACGAGCAACACGAACTCCACTGAAAACTAAAGACCGAGCAACAGGAACTCCACTGAAAACTAAAGACCGAGCAACACGAATTCCACTGAAAACTAAAGACCAAGCAACACGAACTCCACTGAAAACTAAAGAACGAACAACACGAACTCCACTGAAAACTAAAGACCAAGCAACACGAACTCCACTGAAAACTAAAGACCGAGCAACACCAACTCCACTGAAAACTAAAGACCAAGCAACACGAACTACACTGAAAACTAAAGACCAAGCAACACGAACTCCACTGAAGACTAAAGACCAAGCAACACGAACTCCATTGAAAACTAAAGACCGAGCAACACGAACTCCATAGAAAACTAAAGACCGAGCAACACGAACTCCACTGAAAACTAAAGACCAAGTAACACGAACTCCACTGAAAGCTAAAGACCGAGCAACACGAAATCCACTGAAAGCTAAAGACCAAGCAACACGAACTCCACTGAAAACTAAAGACCGAGCAACACGAACTCCACTGAAAACAAAAGACCGAGCAACACGAACTCCACTGAAACTAAAGACCAAGCAACACGAACTCCACTGAAAACTAAAGACCGAGCAACACGAACTCCACTGAAAACTAAAGACCAAGCAACACGAACTCTACTGAAAACTAAAGACCGAGCAACACGAACTCCACTGAAAACTAAAGATCGAGTAACACGAACTCCACTGAAAACTAAAGACCGTACAACACGAACTCCACTGAAAACTAAAGACCGAGCAACACCAACTCCACTGAAAACTAAAGATCGAGCAACACGAACTCCACTGAAAACAAAAGACCGAGCAACACGAACTCCACTGAAAACTAAAGACCAAGCAACACCAACTCCACTGAAAACTAAAGACCGAGCAACACGAGCTCCACTGAAAACTAAAGACCGAGCAACACCAACTCCACTGAAAACTAAAGACCAAGCAACACGAACTCCACTGAAACTAAAGACCGAGCAACACCAACTCCACTGAAAACTAAAGACCGAGCAACACGAACTCCACTGAAAACTAAAGACCGAGCAACACAAACTCCACTGAAAACTAAAGACCGAGAAGCACGAACTCCACTGAAAACAAAAGACGGAGCAACACGAACTCCACTGAAAACAAAAGACCGAGCAACACGAACTCCACTGAAAACTAAAGACCGAGCAACACGAACTCTACTGAAAACAAAAGACCGAGCAACACGAACTCCACTGAAAACTAAAGACCGAGCAACACGAACTCCACTGAAAACTAAAGACTGAGCAACACGAACTCCACAGAAAACTAAAGACCGTACAACACGAACTCCACTGAAAACTAAAGACCGAGCAACACGAACTCCACTGAAAACAAAAGACCGAGCAACACGAACTCCACTGAAAACTAAAGACCAAGCAACACGAACTCCACTGAAGACTAAAGACCAAGCAACACGAACTACACTGAAAACTAAAGAACGAGCAACACGAACTCCACTGAAAACTAAAGACCGAGCAACAGGAACTCCACTGAAAACTAAAGACCGAGCAACACGAACTCCACTGAAAACTAAAGACTGAGTATCACGAACTCCACTGAAAACTAAAGACCGAGCAATACGAACTCCACTGACAACTAAAGACCAAGCAACACGAACTCCACTGACAACTAAAGACCGAGGAACACGAACTCCACTGAAAACTAAAGACTGAGCAACACGAACTCCACAGAAAACTAAAGACCGTACAACACGAACTCCACTGAAAACAAAAGACCGAGCAACACGAACTCCACTGAAAACAAAAGACCGAGCAACACGAACTCCACTGAAAACTAAAGACCAAGCAACACGAACTCCACTGAAGACTAAAGACCAAGCAACACGAACTACACTGAAAACTAAAGAACGAGCAACACGAACTCCACTGAAAACTAAAGACCGAGCAACAGGAACTCCACTGAAAACTAAAGACCGAGCAACACGAACTCCACTGAAAACTAAAGACTGAGCATCACGAACTCCACTGAAAACTAAAGACCGAGCAATACGAACTCCACTGACAACTAAAGACCGAGCAACACGAACTCCACTGAAAACTAAAGACTGAGCATCACGAACTCCACTGAAAACTAAAGACCGAGCAATACGAACTCCACTGACAACTAAAGACCAAGCAACACGAACTCCACTGACAACTAAAGACCGAGCAACACGAACTCCACTGAAAACTAAAGACTGAGCAACACGAACTCCACAGAAAACTAAAGACCGTACAACACGAACTCCACTGAAAACAAAAGACCGAGCAACACGAACTCCACTGAAAACAAAAGACCGAGCAACACGAACTCCACTGAAAACTAAAGATCAAGCAACACGAACTCCACTGAAGACTAAAGACCAAGCAACACGAACTACACTGAAAACTAAAGAACGAGCAACACGAACTCCACTGAAAACTAAAGACCGAGCAACAGGAACTCCACTGAAAACTAAAGACCGAGCAACACGAACTCCACTGAAAACTAAAGACTGAGCATCACGAACTCCACTGAAAACTAAAGACCGAGCAATGCGAACTCCACTGACAACTAAAGACGAAGCAACACGAACTCCACTGACAACAAAAGACCGAGCAACACGAACTCCACTGAAAACTAAAGACTGAGCAACACGAACTCCACTGAAAACTAAAGACCGAGCAATACGAACTCCACTGACAACTAAAGACCAAGCAACACGAACTCCACTGACAACTAAAGAACGAGCAACACGAACTCCACTGAAAACAAAAGACCGAGCAACACGAACTCCACTGAAAACAAAAGACCGAGCAACACGAACTCCACTGAAAACAAAAGACCGAGCAACACGAACTCCACTGAAAACAAAAGACCGAGCAACACGAACTCCACTGAAAACAAAAGACCGAGCAACACGAACTCCACTGAAAACTAAAGACCGAGCAACACGAACTCCACTGAAAACTAAAGACCGAGCAGCACGAACTCCACTGAAAACTAAAGACCAAGCAACACGAACTCCACTGAAAACTAAAGACCAAGCAACACGAACTCCACTGAAAACAAAAGACCGAGCAACACGAACTCCACTGAAAACAAAAGACCGAGCAACACGAACTCCACTGAAAACTAAAGACCAAGCAACACGAACTCCACTGAAGACTAAAGACCAAGCAACACGAACTACACTGAAAACTAAAGAACGAGCAACACGAACTCCACTGAAAACTAAAGACCGAGCAACAGGAACTCCACTGAAAACTAAAGACCGAGCAACACGAACTCCACTGAAAATTAAAGACTGAGCATCACGAACTCCACTGAAAACTAAAGACCGAGCAATACGAACTCCACTGACAACTAAAGACCAAGCAACACGAACTCCACTGACAACTAAAGACCGAGCAACACGAACTCCACTGAAAACTAAAGACTGAGCAACACGAATTCCACAGAAAACTAAAGACCGTACAACACGAACTCCACTGAAAACAAAAGACCGAGCAACACGAACTCCACTGAAAACAAAAGACCGAGCAACACGAACTCCACTGAAAACTAAAGACCAAGCAACACGAACTCCACTGAAGACTAAAGACCAAGCAACACGAACTACATTGAAAACTAAAGAACGAGCAACACGAACTCCACTGAAAACTAAAGACCGAGCAACAGGAACTCCACTGAAAACTAAAGACCGAGCAACACGAACTCCACTGAAAACTAAAGACTGAGCATCACGAACTCCACTGAAAACTAAAGACCGAGCAATACGAACTCCACTGACAACTAAAGACCGAGCAACACGAACTCCACTGAAAACTAAAGACTGAGCATCACGAACTCCACTGACAACTAAAGACGAAGCAACACGAACTCCACTGACAACTAAAGACCGAGCAACACGAACTCCACTGAAAACTAAAGACTGAGCAACACGAACTCCACAGAAAACTAAAGACCGTACAAAACGAACTCCATTGAAAACAAAAGACCGAGCAACACGAACTCCACTGAAAACAAAAGACCGAGCAACACGAACTCCACTGAAAACTAAAGATCAAGCAACACGAACTCCACTGAAGACTAAAGACCAAGCAACACGAACTACACTGAAAACTAAAGAACGAGCAACACGAACTCCACTGAAAACTAAAGAACGAGCAACACGAACTCCACTGAAAACTAAAGACCGAGCAACAGGAACTCCACTGAAAACTAAAGACCGAGCAACACGAACTCCACTGAAAACTAAAGACTGAGCAACACGAACTCCACAGAAAACTAAAGACCGTACAACACGAACTCCACTGAAAACAAAAGACCGAGCAACACGAACTCCACTGAAAACAAAAGACCGAGCAACACGAACTCTACTGAAATCTAAAGACCAAGCAACACGAACTCCACTGAAGACTAAAGACCAAGCAACACGAACTACACTGAAAACTAAAGAACGAGCAACACGAACTCCACTGAAAACTAAAGACCGAGCAACAGGAACTCCACTGAAAACTAAAGACCGAGCAACACGAACTCCACTGAAAATTAAAGACTGAGCATCACGAACTCCACTGAAAACTAAAGACCGAGCAATACGAATTCCACTGACAACTAAAGACCAAGCAACACGAACTCCACTGACAACTAAAGACCGAGCAACACGAACTCCACTGAAAACTAAAGACTGAGCAACACGAACTCCACAGAAAACTAAAGACCGTACAACACGAACTCCACTGAAAACAAAAGACCGAGCAACACGAACTCCACTGAAAACAAAAGACCGAGCAACACGAACTCCACTGAAAACTAAAGACCAAGCAACACGAACTCCACTGAAGACTAAAGACCAAGCAACACGAACTACACTGAAAACTAAAGAACGAGCAACACGAACTCCACTGAAAACTAAAGACCGAGCAACAGGAACTCCACTGAAAACTAAAGACCGAGCAACACGAACTCCACTGAAAACTAAAGACTGAGCATCACGAACTCCACTGAAAACTAAAGACCGAGCAATACGAACTCCACTGACAACTAAAGACCGAGCAACACGAACTCCACTGAAAACTAAAGACTGAGCATCACGAACTCCACTGAAAACTAAAGACCGAGCAATACGAACTCCACTGACAACTAAAGACGAAGCAACACGAACTCCACTGACAACTAAAGACCGAGCAACACGAACTCCACTGAAAACTAAAGACTGAGCAACACGAACTCCACAGAAAACTAAAGACCGTACAACACGAACTCCACTGAAAACAAAAGACCGAGCAACACGAACTCCACTGAAAACAAAAGACCGAGCAACACGAACTCCACTGAAAACTAAAGATCAAGCAACACGAACTCCACTGAAGACTAAAGACCAAGCAACACGAACTACACTGAAAACTAAAGAACGAGCAACACGAACTCCACTGAAAACTAAAGACCGAGCAACAGGAACTCCACTGAAAACTAAAGACCGAGCAACACGAACTCCACTGAAAACTAAAGACTGAGCATCACGAACTCCACTGAAAACTAAAGACCGAGCAATGCGAACTCCACTGACAACTAAAGACCAAGCAACACGAACTCCACTGACAACTAAAGACCGAGCAACACGAACTCCACTGAAAACTAAAGACTGAGCAACACGAACTCCACTGAAAACTAAAGACCGAGCAATACGAACTCCACTGACAACTAAAGACCAAGCAACACGAACTCCACTGACAACTAAAGAACGAGCAACACGAACTCCACTGAAAACAAAAGACCGAGCAACACGAACTCCACTGAAAACAAAAGACCGAGCAACACGAACTCCACTGAAAACAAAAGACCGAGCAACACGAACTCCACTGAAAACTAAAGACCGAGCAACACGAACTCCACTGAAAACTAAAGACCGAGCAGCACGAACTCCACTGAAAACTAAAGACCAAGCAACACGAACTCCACTGAAAACTAAAGACCAAGCAACACGAACTCCACTGAAAACTAAAGACCGAGCAACACGAACTCCACTGAAAACAAAAGACCGAGCAACACGAACTCCACTGAAAACAAAAGACCGAGCAACACGAACTCCACTGAAAACTAAAGATCAAGCAACACGAACTCCACTGAAGACTAAAGACCAAGCAACACGAACTACACTGAAAACTAAAGAACGAGCAACACGAACTCCACTGAAATCTAAAGACCGAGCAACAGGAACTCCACTGAAAACTAAAGACCGAGCAACACGAACTCCACTGAAAACAAAAGACCAAGCAACACGAACTCCACTGAAAACTAAAGAACGAGCAACACGAACTCCACTGAAAACTAAAGACTGAGCAACACGAACTCCACAGAAAACTAAAGACCGTACAACACGAACTCCACTGAAAACAAAAGACCGAGCAACACGAACTCCACTGAAAACAAAAGACAGAGCAACACGAACTCCACTGAAAACTAAAGACCAAGCAACACGAACTCCACTGAAGACTAAAGACCAAGCAACACGAACTACACTGAAAACTAAAGAACGAGCAACACGAACTCCACTGAAAACTAAAGACCGAGCAACAGGAACTCCACTGAAAACTAAAGACCGAGCAACACGAACTCCACTGAAAACTAAAGACTGAGCATCACGAACTCCACTGAAAACTAAAGACCGAGCAATACGAACTCCACTGACAACTAAAGACCGAGCAACACGAACTCCACTGAAAACTAAAGACTGAGCATCACGAACTCCACTGAAAACTAAAGACCGAGCAATACGAACTCCACTGACAACTAAAGACGAAGCAACACGAACTCCACTGACAACTAAAGACCGAGTAACACGAACTCCACTGAAAACTAAAGACTGAGCAACACGAACTCCACAGAAAACTAAAGACCGTACAACACGAACTCCACTGAAAACAAAAGACCGAGCAACACGAACTCCACTGAAAATAAAAGACCGAGCAACACGAACTCCACTGAAAACTAAAGATCAAGCAACACGAACTCCACTGAAGACTAAAGACCAAGCAACACGAACTACACTGAAAACTAAAGAACGAGCAACACGAACTCCACTGAAAACTAAAGACCGAGCAACAGGAACTCCACTGAAAACTAAAGACCGAGCAACACGAACTCCACTGAAAACTAAAGACTGAGCATCACGAACTCCACTGAAAACTAAAGACCGAGCAATGCGAACTCCACTGACAACTAAAGACCAAGCAACACGAACTCCACTGACAACTAAAGACCGAGCAACACGAACTCCACTGAAAACTAAAGACTGAGCAACACGAACTCCACTGAAAACTAAAGACCGAGCAATACGAACTCCACTGACAACTAAAGACCAAGCAACACGAACTCCACTGACAACTAAAGAACGAGCAACACGAATTCCACTGAAAACAAAAGACCGAGCAACACGAACTCCACTGAAAACAAAAGACCGAGCAACACGAACTCCACTGAAAACAAAAGACCGAGCAACACGAACTCCACTGAAAACAAAAGACCGAGCAACACGAACTCCACTGAAAACTAAAGACCGAGCAGCACGAACTCCACTGAAAACTAAAGACCAAGCAACACGAACTCCACTGAAAACTAAAGACCAAGCAACACGAACTCCACTGAAAACTAAAGACCGAGCAACACGAACTCCACTGAAAACAAAAGACCGAGCAACACGAACTCCACTGAAAACAAAAGACCGAGCAACACGAACTCCACTGAAAACTAAAGATCAAGCAACACGAACTCCACTGAAGACTAAAGACCAAGCAACACGAACTACACTGAAAACTAAAGAACGAGCAACACGAACTCCACTGAAATCTAAAGACCGAGCAACAGGAACTCCACTGAAAACTAAAGACCGAGCAACACGAACTCCACTGAAAACAAAAGACCAAGCAACACGAACTCCACTGAAAACTAAAGAACGAGCAACACGAACTCCACTGAAAACTAAAGACTGAGCAACACGAACTCCACAGAAAACTAAAGACCGTACAACACGAACTCCACTGAAAACAAAAGACCGAGCAACACGAACTCCACTGAAAACAAAAGACCGAGCAACACGAACTCCACTGAAAACTAAAGACCAAGCAACACGAACTCCACTGAAGACTAAAGACCAAGCAACACGAACTACACTGAAAACTAAAGAACGAGCAACACGAACTCCACTGAAAACTAAAGACCGAGCAACAGGAACTCCACTGAAAACTAAAGACCGAGCAACACGAACTCCACTGAAAACTAAAGACTGAGCATCACGAACTCCACTGAAAACTAAAGACCGAGCAATACGAACTCCACTGACAACTAAAGACCGAGCAACACGAACTCCACTGAAAACTATAGACTGAGCATCACGAACTCCACTGAAAACTAAAGACCGAGCAATACGAACTCCACTGACAACTAAAGACGAAGCAACACGAACTCCACTGACAACTAAAGACCGAGCAACACGAACTCCACTGAAAACTAAAGACTGAGCAACACGAACTCCACAGAAAACTAAAGACCGTACAACACGAACTCCACTGAAAACAAAAGACCGAGCAACACGAACTCCACTGAAAACAAAAGACCGAGCAACACGAACTCCACTGAAAACTAAAGATCAAGCAACACGAACTCCACTGAAGACTAAAGACCAAGCAACACGAACTACACTGAAAACTAAAGAACGAGCAACACGAACTCCACTGAAAACTAAAGACCGAGCAACAGGAACTCCACTGAAAACTAAAGACCGAGCAACACGAACTCCACTGAAAACTAAAGACTGAGCATCACGAACTCCACTGAAAACTAAAGACCGAGCAATGCGAACTCCACTGACAACTAAAGACCAAGCAACACGAACTCCACTGACAACTAAAGACCGAGCAACACGAACTCCACTGAAAACTAAAGACTGAGCAACACGAACTCCACTGAAAACTAAAGACCGAGCAATACGAACTCCACTGAAAACTAAAGACCAAGCAACACGAACTCCACTGACAACTAAAGAACGAGCAACACGAACTCCACTGAAAACAAAAGACCGAGCAACACGAACTCCACTGAAAACAAAAGACCGAGCAACACGAACTCCACTGAAAACAAAAGACCGAGCAACACGAACTCCACTGAAAACTAAAGACCGAGCAACACGAACTCCACTGAAAACTAAAGACCGAGCAGCACGAACTCCACTGAAAACTAAAGACCAAGCAACACGAACTCCACTGAAAACTAAAGACCAAGCAACACGAACTCCACTGAAAACTAAAGACCGAGCAACACGAACTCCACTGAAAACAAAAGACCGAGCAACACGAACTCCACTGAAAACAAAAGACCGAGCAACACGAACTCCACTGAAAACTAAAGATCAAGCAACACGAACTCCACTGAAGACTAAAGACCAAGCAACACGAACTACACTGAAAACTAAAGAACGAGCAACACGAACTCCACTGAAATCTAAAGACCGAGCAACAGGAACTCCACTGAAAACTAAAGACCGAGCAACACGAACTCCACTGAAAACAAAAGACCAAGCAACACGAACTCCACTGAAAACTAAAGAACGAGCAACACGAACTCCACTGAAAACTAAAGACCAAGCAACACGAACTCCACTGAAAACTAAAGACCGAGCAACACCAACTCCACTGAAAACTAAAGACCGAGCAACACGAACTCCACTGAAAACTAAAGACCAAGCAACACGAACTCCACTGAAGACTAAAGACCAAGCAACACGAACTCCACTGAAACTAAAGACCGAGCAACACCAACTCCACTGAAAACTAAAGACCGAGCAACACCAACTCCACTGAAAACTAAAGACCAAGCACCACCAATTCCACTGAAAACTAAAGACCAAGCAACACCAACTCCACTGAAAACTAAATAAGGGTAATAACAAAATTACCGAATTTTACGGCTCAAAGGTTCCGGCTGTCACTATAACAATACTGGAACAAAATAGATAAAATGGTTGTCAAGGCAGCACCAAATTCAGTGAAGTAAATGTCAAACACGAACTCCACTGAAAACTGGGTGTGAATTCAGGTGCTTCGGAAGGGTGAGAAGATCCTGTTCCACTAGTGGCAACGTCGTGTTGCTCCAGTTACAAACCCGGTGATAATTCATGAATGAGGAAAAACCGAGAAGTGTTTACAAATGGCATATATCCGTGGTCATTTGTAACACAGATATCCCGTAACGGTTAACCGAGTCATGGTGGCGACCTTAACACTTTCGAAGTGATGACTTCAACTTAACCAATAGGAACCCGTATTGTAGTAGTTTCCTTGTAAGCAGCGCTTTCTATTAAGGATATTTTGAACCACAAGCTCTGGAATATCTGGATCAACTGAGAGATATATACTCCATATGCAGGTGCGGCACATAAATGGAAAATTCACAATGAAAAAATTTAAATAATCTCTTTTGTCGTAAAGTTTCGTTCTTAGCTTGCTCTCACTGTCAATTTCGAGCTGTATGTTAACCCATGAAGTAGACTTAGCTGTATCTGTGCTTTCCTTTGTTTCTAGCTTAATGAGATAGATGCGATCAGCAAAATCACAAAACGTAGAAGTATTTAGTGAAAGAACATCATCTGCATAGCGGAACGTGCAACTAAAATATCCAGCTAGCAGTTATGAAATATTTATAAATGATAGTGATTTATACGACAAAGATAATATTAGATGAACTTGAACATGAAACACATGTATTTCCCCAGACTGTTATGTTCCGTGTCTGTCCGGAAATGCATCCGTTTTTGCATTCCAGAATTACAATCTTGACCAGAAGTTAAAAACACAAATATGAAGTTTATGAAAACACAAGATAAAAACACACAAATAAGTGTTTATTGCATCCGACATTATTGTAAACAGAGTTTCGATATAATAAAACAATTATTGCCTGCACTTGCGGTGAACATCATAATTGTTCACCTTTGGGATGTTGTTTTCCCTCCGGCTAAATCCCTCTGGAAAACAACACCCCTCGGGTGAACAATTATGATGTTCATCTTAAGTGCAGGCAATAATTGTATATTATTCAACTCTATAATATTTATTCTACTTATATAGAAATTCGATTGGTCGAAATAGTCATATTTACCTCGGGCGTTGCCCTCGGTATATATGACTTTTCTCAGATGAACAAATATTCATATCTCCCTTCCGCACGGGAAATAAATGTATATTATTTACTTCAGTATCTTTTTTCAATAGAAAATCAAGTGTAATATTTTTACTAAATAAATCCTAAATTCCTTGTTTTCTCTATTTCACCGGTCATCAGTTTTTTTACTGATGACCGGGGGAACAGTGATCTAGATCGCGAAAGCGCTTACGATATCGGTAAAATGACCATGATCTAAAACGTGTACGTGACGTAAGTATGTATAAAATGGTCACCGCCGGTGTGCCCAGTGGAACCATTCTGGTTGTTCATTTACAGAAATGTTCGCATTTATCAAACGCAATAAGAGTGATGCAAAACAAAAATAGAGTTTCAGTATAATAAAACAATTAATACCTGCTCTTAAGGTGAACATCATAATTGTTCACCCTTGGGATGTTAGCCCGAGGGAAAACAACATCCCAAGGGTGAACAATTATGATGTTCACCTTAAGTGCAGGCATTAATTGTATATTGTTTTTTGACTGTTGATGAACTCACAAGACAAGTTTTTCATTGAGGATTTTTTATTCTGAAATATTCATGAGTAACCCCCATTCGTAGGAGATACTTTCGAGATCTTTCGGATGTTTTCATAAGAATAATCGCGCAGAATGACGAGAATTTCCTATTAAAGTGGAACTACATTTACAAATATTTTCAAACACCGCATCGTCACATTAGTTTTAGGTTCAATGGACAAATCGTAGAACGGAGGTAAAATCGATACCCCTTAACAAACATACATGGTTCCAGGTACAGGCATTTCAATAAAAAGTGGCAGCGTTAAACTAGTTTTATGAATATAAACCTTCCCTCTTAGTGAAATGATGTTGGCATGCAAGCGTTTTCCACGTGTGAGTAGAAGGTCAAACCTCACAATTTATGCACCAGTACACAAATCAAATCTTGATTTAACACTCCCTGGGATATGATATTTCTTTTTGTTTGTTCATGTTTTCATCAATTCAACCATATAAAACATTTAACCACATTTATTATTTTGGACCATCTAACTCGGACTTAGAAAGCGAATATATTTTTGTGGACTTCTGATAAATTCATAATATTATGGGCTTTATATGGGTCTGCATAGATTAAGAATTGTATTAAAACGAGGCTCAAAGATATGGAAAAAATAGAAAAGGCATAACAAAATACGTACATGGAATACATCTTTGGTAATCCACAATCATCGAAGAATATCGGAACGAGTTCCCGACGATGATTACTATATTTCGTAATTACATGCATAATATGTCTTGATTTATGTGCTCCGTGGAAATAGGAATAGGCTCACAGGAAGTTAAGGTATAATGCCACTAAAGAATTCTCCATAGCCTTCTATGTTAAATAAAATCTTTTTGAGATTTCATACAGGATTTACCTTAAGTTTAATCTAAGTGACACTCATTTCTCATGGAAGGGGTACGTACCTAATTGGAAGGTTACCTCCGAATATCAACATACATTTAATTGCATATAAGAAAAAACAGGCAGTCTGAAAATGTCTACCGTCAAAAATCCTACTTTCACTTTCGATATAACACAAATTCAGGTAGCTCCTTTCCAATGCAATCAATTTGCTTATTTAAAACCGCAAGGACATCAAATATGGGCTTAAAATTATTCTAAAATCTGTAAGTCTCTGCTGACATTCAATATGTTGCAGTATCTAATAGGGTTTATTTTTTATCCAACAATGTAGGAATCCATTTTGTGTTTACGTACTACTTTCTCATACATCCTATTCGACTGGTACTCATGTTTAGTGGTATTAAACCTAAATGCAATAAAAACTTGTTTCTCTAACCCTTTCCTGGTCTTATTTATATTCCTATATTAATATCCAGTAAAAAAAAACTATATCAGATACATGGCAGTCCAATATTTGCAAGAATGAATGTCTATATACAAAAGTACCCCCATGAAGCTTTTGATGAACAAATCAGATTTTTCAGCTGTTGAGTTCAGATTGTGAAATAACATAACAATGACTTTTTATCTTAATATATTACCGTTATTAAGCTGATTTTCAACACAATAAGCAACATATGACATGTATTTATGCTTCATTTGTACATATTAACATCTAATTAATATGAATTTTTTTATTTTAAGCTGACACCCCACTTCTTTTGGCCTCATAGAAATGATCTCACAGTATACTAAACTATGTTAATTCATGCTATGTTCCCATTAATAATGCATTTTAAGACATTAAATAAGACCTAATACCTAGATATTAAGCATAAATTACTTCAAACTGCTCCAAATTGGTAAAATTATGGTTGTTGATTTTCAGGTTTCTGTTATTTCTTATGACCTGCAACCATAATTTCACTCAAAACTCAATAACTATATGCTTCTTGACAACTTTTGTTATGTTTCTTGTTAGCCGGATGCACAAATGTACATTTACAGTCAATTTATACTCTAAAATATAAAATCCACATTGACAATTTGAAAAATGAACAATAAATGTCCAGTGACAAATGCAATTTTCCTGGGATCACTAAAATTACCTGATTTTAAGTACATAATTCTTAAATAAAACTGCTTTCTATAGCCTTATATTTTTTCATATGCACATTTTACATGTGTTCTAACTATAATTACCATATCATATTTGAAGTCGACTAAATGCCGCAACATGAAATTGTTAAAATTCTTAATTTTAGCAATCTTTTTCAACATCATCTGCCCCTTATCTACAAAAACATCTTAAATCTACCATTCTCAATAATTGTAAAGTCATAAATAAGTATAAAATTATATTTCAATACCCTCTGTGCATGTACATCTAGTGCATGGGGATATTTTTCCAAAATATTGCATAATATTCATATTGAAGCCGTAACGCGACACCTTGATGTATTTTGTAACATTTTGGTGTGGAAAATGTCAAACTGGGTCTGTTGTGACTGTCCAAAGCCAATTTGAGTGTGGTACCATCAACATTAAATTTCTTGTGTTTTGCCTAAAAGGTATAATACCACTAAAGAATTCTCCATAGCCTTCTATGTTAAATAAAATCTTTTTGAGATTTCATACAGGATTTACCTTAAGTTTAATCTAAGTGACATTCATTTCTCATGGAAGGGGTACCTAATTGGAAGGTTACCTCCGAAAATCAACATATAGTTAATTGCATATAAGAACAAACAGACAGTCCGAAGATGTCTACCGTTAAAAATCCTACTTTCACTTTCGATTTAACACAAATTCAAGTAGTTCCTTTCCAATGCAATAATTTTTTTATTTGAAACCGCAAGGACATCAAATATGGGCTTAAAATTATTCTAAAATCTGTAAGTCTCTGCTGACATTCAGCATTTTGCAGTATCTAATAGGGTTTATGTTTTATCCAACAATGTAGGAATCCATTTTGTGTTTACGTACTACTTTTCCATACATCCTTTTCGACTGGTATCCATGTTTAGTGGTATTACACCTTAAACAACTTCTTTTATAGAAAAAGGATGTGAATTTGTCGTTTTGCTATTTTTGTACTATTTCACTAACAGGGTCTGTTTGGGCCCTTAAAACCAGCTTAATCCGGTTATCTGTTGCTGAAGTGCCTATTCCTAGACAGGAAAGTGCGTGGTCATATACATGCGTGCTAAGGGCATTTATTGTGTCTCTTTCTACGATTTTTCAGTTGGATTTCCGATCGTGTGATTTTTCTTTTGTTTTCCATTTTATTATAGACCAATATTTCTAATTAATTAAGCTGGATCTCAAGGGATTTTTCAGACTACCCAGCCAAGTCTTGATAAACCGACATCTTAGACTGCCAACGAAGCCACTATTTAGGTTTGACAAACTCAGATGTGGTATTAATAAGACATGATCACGGATTGATAAGCTGAGATATTGTATTGATATGCCGCAATATCAAATTTGTAAAAGCGAGTTACCGTTTTTTCGTAACTTGCTCACTTTGAACTCCATAAGAATGTTTTCTGTAGAAAAATTAATTGAAAGCAAACTTTGGTGACATCACCTTGAACATGAAAAAAGGATACCACAGATATAGCTGTGTCTCCGTCATACGTTTACCTAAACCTATATATTGACAGTGAGGGCCAGTTAAGAACTAAAGTTCACCACAAAAGAGACGATTTCAGTCTTTTCATTGTGAACTCTTAATCTATATGTAGCAACATTCCAACTGCACCTACATGTGGGGTATAGTATGATTTAATGGAACAGGAACTGCTTATTCTTCCGAAACACTCCCAGGTGTTAGTGGGGTTCGTGTTGCTCGATCTCTTTTTTTCTGTATATGTTTTATAGATCGTTGTCTGTCCTTTTGACATTTTTCTTTATGTCATTGTGTTTTCTGATCTTCTGTGATTTACTGATTCCGATTACCCCTTTTGTATCTTCAAGCTCTTCTCAGTTGATACGACAGGATTACCTTAATGGTGAGTTGTTGATAACAAGGAAGCTACTACACCAAGGGTGTATAATAGTTAGATTAATGTCATCACATAGTCGTACGAGTGCTATGATGACGGTTAATCGTTTTGTACTATCTTTGTCACAGATGAGCACGGGTATGTTCCGTTTGTCGTAGTCACATTAACGTTCTTCTTTTTCTCCGGACTTTTTCCCATATGTTTAATAAGAGTAGCAAGACGGAGGATGCCACTAGTGTAGCAGGAACTATCTACCCTTCCGGAGCACACGAGTTTACTTTCCTTTTTTATTGGGTTCATCTTTAGTTTTCTGTGTAGTGCTGTCATCATTTGTTTGTCTTTTTGTCCCTTTTCTATAAACCATTATGTTTTTTGCCCTTCTTCGATTTACGGCTTTTGATTAATCATTACCCCCTTTGGCATCTTTCTTATGTAAACAATTGATAATTGGTACGGAGTGGCTCTTACGCCATTCTCTTGGCTCATACCGGAGAGCAACGACAAATGTTATTTGAATCTTCTCTTCTCAATGTATCATCCATTTAACATGAATAATATGAACATATTTGTTTGACTTTTCACACAAAATGCCATATAATGAGACAACAGGTGCGCGACCAAATTTAAACTGGGGCTCAGTTTTAAGGTCGGACATTGAGTTTACCTAGCGATGCGCAGCTGAGCTAGGGTAAACGGATATTTGCGACCTTAAAACCAAGATCAACGTCCGCAAAGCTTAAAATACAATACAGATATCTCCATTATAATGCAATACTGAACATACAAATGTATTCTTGCATATCCCTGGTTCTAAAAATCACACAAATTAAAATTTCGTGAAGTGTTGTTGACGATTTTGGCACATAAACAACATGAAGTGATATGAAGACCTCCAGTTTAAAACGTTAAGATCAGACGTTACTTGGCTTCGTGTACGCTTCAATTTTGATAAAATTTAACTAAAATAAGTTTTTGAGGTAGGCATTTCGATTATATTTGTGCATTATTGTTAATATGACATGTACAAATGTAGGAGTTCACGTTTGTAAGATGGCGGATCCTTCCAGCTGAACCCGTTAGTTACGCCTGGTAGATTGAGAATCATATATAGAGTAGTAACCAATCAAATCCGACGATACAAACAGATTGAATTAGAATTAATAATTTCTCTACTATTCCTTCACACCTGCCGTCACACCTAATAAGGAGTTCCAATTTTAAAAGAGAGATATAGAGTTCGAAAAACATTACTGTAAAATATTATTGATAATCAATACCTGAAATCAATACATGACAATTACATATAAATCGATTCCTCCCAAATTATCCCAAAAATGCGCTGATAACCAACTCACCATAAAAAGAACAGGGTCGAAATATAATGTTTGGCCTATATACACTACATGTATATGCAGCATTTTTCTACTCAATAAATGAGAAATTACTATATTAAGTACAAGTCAAATAATATGTTGCAAATATATAACTATATGTTATCTTTAAGCTCAACGAACTCTGAGTATTCATGTAATGGAATGGATGGGCTATATATATATATATCAACAACAGGATAAACACAACGACTGATAAAAACAAAAGAACAGAAGCACAGACAATGCGAACTCCCAAGCAACCGTTTAGGAAACCAGATGTCACCGACATTAATGGCCCATTCGTGAAGTTCTTTTTCCACAAAACAAGTTAGGGCTTTCCTGATTAACTATACAGTCAAATATAAATGAAAGCTCAAAATATAATTCAGACAAACGTTTATTTAACATGGTCCTTGGTGTGCCCTTGTTATCGTTGATTTAGCTCTGAAATAATAATAAGTGAAGTATTAATGATTATACAGGTAATTTGGTTATCATGTTTAGGCCAATTGGTTTTATTGCTCTGAACTATTTTAAATTATTTTGCTTACCAATCTTTTGACCTTGAGAGTACCTGATGAAAATTAATCATGAAACGTGTCGTGCACATTAAATATCTTCATTTTTATTATCAGTACCAGAATGCTTGATTAATGTATTTTCAATGCAACACAAAATGCATATCGATAAGGAACCGCAAGCACTTGGATTAACCACCGTTTTCTGCAGGTTCCGTGTCGCTCATAGTTTTAATCTTTTGCAATGTTTTTTTTATTTAGTCTGTCTTCGTTCTCTATCTTGTGCCCAATGTTTACCGCGTCTCTGCATTGTTCAGTCTTGATTGACTCTTCGGTTCTCTCGAACGTTTATGTCAAACCATACACATCCACAAATACACAAACAGTGAAAAGAAACTCATTAAGTCTTGACGATTTGGACAACCCCGTACACTTTAATGATACCAAAATGTCTTTATTTCGTCATATCCTACCCACATATCGTAAGCATAGTCTTTCTTATATTAAATTTTACATACTATATGTCTGCATAGCAGTAAATTGACATGAGAAAATTCAGCTTTGTGAAAAAGGTATATTTTTTTAGTACAAAATTTGAATTATGTTCAATACTAGTACCACTTTTTTTTTTTATTTCAACCACAAACAAATTATTATTGTTTATAATGTTTCGATTGGATTTGATTGGACAAAACTTTACTAATTTATCTGCTTGACAATTTAACTTTTTATAAAAAAAAAAATAACTTGCATGCAGGCTCGTGACTTCATTTCACATTCGTTTCCATATGTTTTACCATCACTACCACACACAGGGAACCAGATCATTGGGCGGATTGTCAAACATTTTGTATTAAGAGCTTGTGTTGTCGTCATTGGTTCCGGTGTTGTTGCTAGGAAGAAATAAAGCTAAGAGGTACATTACAGTATCCTAGTGTTGCCGGTTTTCGATAGCGTAAGAAACATTTCTCCCGTGTGTTCCTTAGAAACAATATTTTTTTACAAAATTGTTTTTGTTTGTTTGTCAAAACTAGTTCTTTATTTCTACCAAACCTAAAAGTTCTACTCCTAAAATTTACGGAGAAAACATAATTTTTGTGTATGACCTTATTTCTGACACTTCTCGATAAGTGTGTAAAACCCTGTAAAATCAATTACGGATGGCATGTTTACTAATAAAAATTATAGGAAGAAAAGAAAAAAATGTATTTAAGACATTTGTAAACACCAAGATTATTGATTTCAACCATACATGTAAAATTAAACATGCTTAAAAAAGTGTTCCATTGGGGTTACACAATACAGAAATAACGTTGATATAAAGATAAAACTGATAAGATATGACCCGAACGGTGTTCCAAATTATTTTTTTTAACAGTGCCACCTGTATATTTCCGGTTTTGTATGACGTATACGTACTTGACCTTCATTGACAGCAAAGTTTTGTTTACATCACAAACGAATATTTTAAGCAATGACCCGGTGAATTTAGAGTTATTTTTGGAATAAGAAAATGTGCATAAATATCGGAGACTATAAAGATTATGTTCATACATACCTTGATACGTAGCATAGACATTTCTTCCTTCTTGCAAAGCGAGGTGGTGTTCCGTAGGTAAAATCCAAACAGAAGACACGTGCGTTTTCCTGATTTATGTTAAAACTCTCACGCGCATAACTATCGAGAACTGGTAACTATCGAGAACAGGTGACTCTACGATATATTTTTCTAGCATACATGACCACCTTACTTTTGATTTTGAAAGCATGCACGTCTGAAAACGAAATTATCAAGTAATAATCAGGGATGTTGTCTATTAATGGTAATAGTTTTAAATAGTTTTCGTCCCTGCATCACACACCACTATCCATTCAAGAAAAAATGTTAATAATTTGCTAATTGTGTTTTTTTCCAATTATTTCAATGGTGTTTAACGCCACTTTCAACAATATTTCAGCTATATGGTGGCGGTCTGTTTTATTTGTGGATGAAACCGGCGAAATACACCGACCTGCCTCAAGTCACTGACAACTTTATCACATAATGTTGTATCGAGTACACACCGCCATGAGCGAGATTCAGACTTCAGTGGTGATGGGCACTGCTTGCACAGTTAGTTGTAAATCCAACTACTATGCGATCACGACTATGGTGGCCCCTTTTCATAGGACAGACGCGTTTGTATTGTTTTATGTTCATACCATGTACATAGGTAATTGTACAAGAAACAAACCTTTTATAACAGAAAAACAACATACGTGCTGCGGTCATCTTTTCGCATGGTCCATTTCTAGCCATTGTTATGGTAGTCTTTGGCCTGAAAAAAAAATGCCATGAAAGCTATGTCATCATTTGATGTCGTTTAAAAATGAAAGAGGTACTGACGAGAAGACCGAATGACGTCAAGCCGGATCCTTGATCTACGCCAAGGCAATTAAACTGTCATTGATGCAACTGATGATGAAGTATAACAACTCTATGGTGGAGATTTGCCATTTAAAGTCATTCGTTTTGAAATGACTAATCTCTATTGGACTGCCATATATTATTGAATACTTCATCTATCAGCATCAATAACTTTTAAATTAATTTCATTTTTTTGGATCTACATTCATTCATGTTCGTAGTTACTCATTTCTGTCTGTTGGTTCATCATAAAGAAACTGAAAAGAACGAAATAACTCTAATGATCAAGAATCGTACAAACCACAACAAAGTTAACAGCACTACTGGATCACCTTTCAATCTGAATACAAGAAAGAAAGAAATACGTACTCACAAATATCTACGCCTATTAGACATGTGTCTGAATGTACATGGCAATGCTTACTCACAGCCGTCTGCACCCATTACACATGTGTTGGAATGTATATGGCAATGCTTATTCACAACCGTCTGCACCCAATACACAGGTTTTGGAATGTATATGGCCACTTGCTCCCAAGTGTCTACACCCATTACACATGCGTTGGAATGTATATGGCAATGCTTATTCACAACCATCTGCACCCATCACACAGGTGTTGGAATGTATATGGCCACTTGCTCCCAAGCGTCTACACCCATTACACATGTGTTGGAATGTATATGGCAATGCTTACTCAAAACCGTCTGCACCCATTACACATGTGTTGGAATGTATATGGCAATGCTTACTCACAACCGTTTGCACCCATTACACATGTGTTGGAATGTATATGGCGATGCTTACTCAACCGTCTGCACTTATTACACATGTGTTGGAATGCATATGGCAATGCTTACTCACAATCGTCTGCACCCATTACACAGGTGTTGGAATGTATATGGCCACTTGCTCCCAAGTGTCTACACCCATTACACATGCGTTGGAATGTATATGGCAATGCTTATTCACAACCGTCTGCACCCATCACACAGGTGTTGGAATGTATATGGCCACTTGCTCCCAAGCGTCTACACCCATTACACATGTGTTGGAATGTATATGGCAATGCTTACTCACAACCGTCTGCACCCATTACACATGTGTTGGAATGTATATGGCAATGCTTACTCACAACCGTTTGCACCCATTACACATGTGTTGGAATGTATATGGCGATGCTTACTCAACCGTCTGCACTCATTACACATGTGTTGGAATGCATATGGCAATGCTTACTCACAATCGTCTGCACCCATTACACATGTGTTGGAATGTATATGGCAATGCTTACTCACAACCGTTTACACCCATTACACATGTGTTGGAATGTATATGGCAATGCTTGTTCACAACCATCTGCACCCATTACACATGTGTTGGTATGCATATGGCAATGCTTACTCACAACTGTCTGCACCCATTATACATGTGTTGGAATGAATATGGCAATGCTTACTCGCAACCGTCTGTATCCATTATACAAGTGTTGGAATGTATATGGCAATATATACTCACAAACGTCTGTATCCATTACACATGTGTTGGAATGTATATGGCAATATATACTCACAAGCCTCTCTACCCATTACACATGTGTTGGAATGTATATGGCAATATATACTCACAAGCGTCTCTACCCATTACACAGGTGTTGGAATATACATGGCAATATATACTCACAAGCGTCTGTACCCATTACACATGTGTTGGAATGTATATGGCAATATATACTCACAAGCGTCTATACCCATTACACAGGTGATGGAATGTATATGGCAATATATACTCACAAGCCTCTCTACCCATTACACATGTGTTGGAATGTATATGGCAATATATACTCACAGGCGTCTCTACCCATTACACAGGTGTTGGAATGTACATGGCAATATATGCTCACAAGCGTCTGTACCCATTACACAAGTGTTGGAATATATATGGCAATATATACTCGCAACCGTCTGTACCCATAACACAGATGTTGGAATGTACTTGGCAATATATACTCCCAACCGTCTGTACCCATTACACAAGTGTTGGAATGTACATGGTAATATATACTCACAACCGTCTGTACCCATTACACAATTGTTGGAATGTATATGGCAATATATACTCACAAGCGTCTCTACACATTACACAAGTGTTGGAATGCGTATGGCAATGCTTGTTCACAACCATCTGCACCCATTACACAGGTGTTGGAATATATATGGCAATTCTTACTTACTACCGTCTGCACCCATTACACATGTACTGGAATGTATATGGCAATGCTTACTCACAAGAGTCTGCACCCATTACACAAGTGTTGGAATGTATATGGCAATATATACTCACAAGCGTTTGTACCCATTATACAAGTGTTAGAATGTATATGGCAATATATACTCACAGCCGTCTGTACCCATTACACAAGTGTTGGAATGTATATGACAATATATACTCACAAGCGTCTATACCCATTACACAGGTGATGGAATGTATATGGCAATATATACTCACAAGCGTCTGTACCCATTACACATGTGTTGGAATGTATATGGCAATATATATTCATCAGCGTCTGTACCCATTACACAAGTGTTGGAATGTATATGACAATATATACTCACAAGCGTATGTACCCATTACACAGGTGTTGGAATGTACTTGGCAATATATACTCCCAACCGTATGTACCCATTACACAAGGGTTGGAATGTACATGGTAATATATACTCACAGCCATCTGTAACCATTACACAATTGTTGGAATGTATATGGCAATATATACTCACAAGCGTCTCTACCCATTACACAAGTGTTGGAATGTATATGGCAATATATACTCACAAGCGTCTGTACCCATTACACAAGTGTTGGAATATATATGGCAATATATACTCACAATCGTCTGTACCCATTACACAGGTGTTGGAATGTACATGGCAATATATACTCACAGCCGTCTGTACCCATTACACAAGTGTTGGAATGTATATGACAATATATACTCACAAGCGTCTGTATCCATTACACATGTGTGGGAATGTATATGGCAATATATACTCACAAGGGTCTATGCCCATTACACAGGTAATGGAATGTATATGGCAATATATACTCACAAGCGTCTGTACCCATTACACATGTGTTGGAATGTATATGGCAATATATACTCACAAGCATCTATACCCATTACACAAGTGATGGAATGTATATGGCAATATATACTCACAAGCGTCTGTATCCATTACACAAGTGTTGGAATGTATATGGCAATATATACTCACAATCGTCTGTACCCATTACACAGGTGTTGGAATGTACATGGCAATATATACTCACAGCCGTCTGTACCCATTACACAAGTGTTGGAATGTATATGACAATATATACTCACAAGCGTCTGTATCCATTACACATGTGTGGGAATGTATATGGCAATATATACTCACAAGCGTCTGTACCCATTACACAAGTGTTGGAATATATATGGCAATATATACTCACAATCGTCTGTACTCATTACACAGGTGTTGGAATGTACATGGCAATATATACTCACAGCCGTCTGTACCCATTACACATGTGTTGGAATGTATATGGCAATATATACTCACAAGCGTCTGTACCCATTACACAGGTGTTGGAATGTATATGGTAATATATACTCACAAGCGTCTGTACCCATTACACAGGTGTTGGAATGTACATGGCAATATATACTCACAGCCGTCTGTACCCATTACACAAGTGTTGGAATGTATATGACAATATATACTCACAAGCGTCTGTATTCATTACACATGTGTGGGAATGTATATGGCAATATATACTCACAAGCGTCTATACCCATTACACAGGTGATGGAATGTATATGGCAATATATACTCACAAGCGTATGTACCCATTATACAAGTGTTGGAATGTATATGGCAATATATACTCACAACCGTCTGTACCCATTACACAGGTGTTGAATGTATATGGCAATATATACTCACAAGCGTCTGTACCCATTACACAAGTGCTGGAATATATATGGCAATATATACTCACAACCGTCTGTACCCATTACACAGGTGTTGAATGTATATGGCAATATATACTCACAAACGCCTGTACCCATTACACAAGTGCTGGAATATATATGGCAATATATACTCACAAGCGTCTGTACCCATTACACATGTGTTGGAATGTATATTGCAATATATACTCACAAACGTCTGTACCCATTACACAAGTGCTGGAATATATATGGCAATATATACTCACAACCGTCTGTACCCATTACACAGGTGTTGAATGTATATGGCAATATATACTCACAAACGTCTGTACCCATTACACAAGTGCTGGAATATATATGGCAATATATACTCACAAGCGTCTGTATCCATTACACAGGTGTTGGAATGTATATGGCAATATATACTCACAACCGTCCGTACCCATTACACAGATGTTGGAATGTACATGGCAATATATACTCACAAGCGTCTGTACCCATTACACAGGTGTTGGAATGTATATGGCAATATATACTCACAAGCGTATGTACTCATTACACAGGTGTTGGAATGTATATGGCAATATATACTCACAAGCGTATGTACTCATTACACATGTGTTGGAATGTATATGGCAAAATATACTCACAAGCGTCTGTATCCATTACATAGGTGTTGGAATGTATATGTCAATAATTACTTACAAGCGTATGCACCATTTACACATGTCTTGTAATGTATATGGCAAATACGTACTCACAACGTCTGCATCCATTATACACAGTGACCGGACAGTTTTCAAAAACGGAAGTTGCTGTGCTGTCCGACCAGGTAATGTTTGTTACTTGCATAAATTTCAACATTTTTGGATTATTATCCGTGATTTATTCTTTGAAAGTGGATCAACCGAAATAACAAAAATAAAAAAAAAATACTGCAAAGGTATGTCATTTATATTTTTGATCAAATAACAGTGTCATATTTGAACATTGAAACTGGAAATCGCTATTTAAACATCGGTGGATGGTATGTTTTCGCTCGAAGAAAGGGGGTAAAAATCTATTTTTTCTCCACGAATACTTTAAATTATGTCAAATATTTTCTCACTACCTGATGAAATAGACATCGACGTTTTCAATGCAAGGAAAATATGACCGTAAACGCACTCATTTTCCTTACGACGGGTGCATTTAACATCGTTCTTCATTGTACATCCCTGTACGCCTAATTGCTACTGTACGTTATCATTAACTCATCTGTCCGCCTAATTGTTTTATGTTAAGGTTGATCGAGAACTTTTCTACAGTCTAATCCTTTACAAATTGAATTTAACCAAAAACTAAGATAGTTTATGTGTTGCCTGCATTGTAGGACTTGTAAGGAACTACATTTACCAGATATTCAGTAATCTTAGATGATAGGTGATTCAAATACATTTGTATCATATTCCCAGTTTTCTCCCGTTTACAGAGTTATCTTCCTCTAGCAGCAGGTGTCTACACATTGACTGCAATGATTGTCTTTTACAACTACGTGATTGATACGAATATCGTGTTTCATACATTAGGAATTAATTCTCACCACAATGTACCGGTGTAATATAAGACGAGTCCCGAGAGTAATGCGCATTTTTAAAACAATATTATGTTTGTGACGTCATCAGATGAACAGCTTTGGCGAAGTTGATTTGGATGAAGAACGACTTTTTCTCTGTCCTCTGTTGATTCAGAATAATAAAACATTGATAGCATGGTAATGTCCGGACACATGCATATTTGTTCACCCTAGAAAGTTTTTCTTCACTGAAGGTTTATTTCTCAACACATTATATATATACATCAATGGGAGCGTAGAAATACCGCAAATGACCTCCTTAGTGCACTAAGGACCTGTAAACTGCATTAAGGACATGTTAGAATGGTGCAAATAACACAAAGGAGGTTCCCAATGATAGATAATACAATATTTTGCCTGTTTCCTAAAATTGATTTTGATTGATTAAATTTTTTTTAAATTATACCATATTTTCTTGGCGCGTGGCGACATCTAATTTAATTACCTGTGATTACACAAGGCAGCTAATGTTCAGTCAAGCGTTTCAGTTTATGGCTTGTGTAGTTGTTAATAGATATTCATCTATGAACTATGACCAACTAATTATATATAAATAAAAATGAAATCTGAAAGTTTATATTTTATATAATATAATTTATTACTATTAGTCATACAACAATAACAATCCTTTAAAGGTTACTTTTACCAAGGACATATATAGAACATTATGCCCGGATGACCCACCAGAGGCAGCTGAACTCCTAGATTACTTTGATTCAACTTACATCAGTGGTAGACTTAGACAACAGAATCCAGCACAAAATCAAGCACTCCGTCTGGTCTTAAGACGCAGCCCACCTATGTTTCCACCAGCCATTTGGAACGTACATGATGCCACAGTCAACGGTGATGCCAGAACCAACAACATGTTGGAATAACAAGTTCTTGAACCTGGTAGGACATGCCCATCCGTCTATATGGCGTGTGATCGAGTGGTGTCAAAAGGAAGAAGCAACTGTCCGTACTATTATCCAGCAAGATGCCGTTGGTAATCCACCAGTTAAGCGTACTCAACAGAGACATGTTCAGCTCCAGGAGCGTTTACAGAACCTATGCAGAGACCTCACTGCTGGCCAGAAGACCATTGCCGAATTCTTGTGTGGAGTTGGGTGGAACATCAGACTCAATCACCAACATTAGTGCTTAAAAGACAATTGACATTATGAACATCATAGCCAGAAATCATGGGTGATTTTGCTCATGAATATTCATAAACCAAATCGCGGCATGTATGACGTCAGCAAATAAACGTTTAACCATATTTGGAAGACGCTGATGAAATATATGTAAATAAAAAATATATTGTGCATTTTTTTTCATTTTCTGCCTCAAATTTATAAGTATTAGTATGTCATTGAAATCGTTTAGTATAGGACATATATTGTTAAATTTTTTGAAATTTATATATCAGCAGTACTATTATAGCTACATGTACTTGTTCTGTTGTTTTGTCGAAATAAAAATATACCCTTGTGGAGCCTTTTTTTAATTGTTTATTTACATTTACAATGGAATGCGGTGCTTACTCAAATAATGCTATGTCTAGCAGAAGCAGTTTTACGAAATAGTAGATTTTTTTGCGTGAACCCCTATTGAATCTCTACTAGAAAGGTAAAAAAAAACTTGTGAAGCCCTCTTTTAAATTATCGTGGGAACCTTTAATTTGTCAGCAACATTTTTATCGAAAAAATATTCCTCAACAATGTTACCGGAACTGACGGAATTTGTCCCGGCAATTAGAATGGGGATTGTAAGAAAAGTGCTTTTAGGTCTTGAAAACCGTGCAGGATGCATTTTTTCACTTCTACTCAATGCTTTTGAATGGCGCTTACGCTTCAGATTTGAAACTGGGTGGGAACCTTGAGTTTTCATGGTACAGCTGTACTATTTTGAGATATTGTTCAAACCGGTGCATAGTTTGATTTTTTATCCCGGCAAATTGTCCGGCCCAAGCTAACAGAAAGTTTCCCGTTCAACTATATGTTAAAATCCAAATTCTCTTTGAGCCGCCATTTTGAATATGCAAATGAGCAAATCACCTATCATTTCTGGCTATGTTTAAACTGGAAATATTCAATGTTTGTATGTTCATCATTATATCGTTATGATTTGATATATTTCATATGTTATTTGTTATATGACTTATAAATGCTCCAATCATTGATGTGATTAATTAAATGTAAAGGCTAATTCATTGAGGTTTTCTTTCTCTTTTATTTTTTAGATTATTTTCTAATTAGAAAGAGTTGGATGGGTGAATATCAATGAGTCAAATTTTGGTTCTCATATATCAAGGTCCCTATAAGAATCATTCCTTTATAATTAGAAGGAGTTGGGATTGAATACATATCAATGAGACATCAATCGAATATGGTTCTCAATCAAGGTCTTGAATAAATATCAAAACAAAAACAAAATAAAAATCACACAAACAAATAAAGAAAAAACAAAACAAAACGTCAAAAACAAAAACAAAACAAAAATAATTATACACACTGTGACTTTCCGGGGTATAGTAGATGTGGAAAAAATATATTGTGACTTATTTCCTGTGATTTTTTTTCTACCGACGCAACACATACTTACGATATTATATTGAACACAGACACTATATCACTATTAATTCGATACAGTCAATGATAAGCAATAAATCGTGAACGTAAATTTTCCCCCAAAAAAGGAAAACAATTCGGTTTATTATTTTCGTGAACGGATTTCGCTATACAGTTGCAATATTGTTGAACGCAGGACTAATTTAATGATTTCTACCTCACATGGCTTATTGAATTTGCAGGCAACTATACCATTGGCAATATCCAGGTTTGTTATGCTGCTGCTCTGTCAGTTTCCATCGTTGAGTGTTCATGATTCTGCTGTCCGCACCAAATATTTATATTTGAAATTCAATGAAAGGAAAAAAGAAAAGAAAAGCTAAATGCATATTAATATGTTGCTTTATTGTGGAACCCAGTAACTGACATGAGAATTTTAATTTCATTTATACGAAATAGTTTACGGAGCCCGTTTTCTGACAAGAGAATTTTTTTTATTTCGTTAATAGATATTTTTTAGCTTAGTTTATGCGAAATACTATTTCGTGTAATGTCATAAAAATATTTATCATGCCAGTTAACGGGCTCCGTACTTTATTGTTACTCATCAAAAAAGAATAAATTCTAATTAAGAAAGAAGCGTCTTTTAATTTCATAATATTAATGTTTTAAAAAGAAACCATCATAAAAAGATAATTAAAAAGTTGGCATGCGGTGAAATATTTATCCAATTAGGAATTATACCTCAAAAGACGGCATTGTCATAATATGGTCTTAATTTATGGTACTAGGATGTACTTTGCAAAGTTTTGACCTTTTTATCTAAGACATCAGCAATTTTACATACCTGGCATGCATCCGGGATATGTACAATGAAAGAAGATCACATGATTTACACAGGAATCCTGTTCTTTGTATTTGATCTCGATCTACTTTGATTATTTATTAGGTCTAAATAAAATACCTTGTCTTTTGTATGAACAATTATTTATATACACGACTATATGGTGTAAAAGTAATATATTACTTGGTTCTATTTAAACTTGTCTTATTATTTGTTATGTTAATTTGTCAAGTACGCACATGTGTTTACCAAGAAGCTAATTGTATTGATTGGTAAATTAGTACAAATTGTAATATCATACCACTGTTTTTTTTCTCAATTGAATTCAAAGCTATTGTCAATTAAATTACGGGATAGATATTCGTGAGTCCGATCTCTGGTAGGATCACAGCAAACATTATACAATTTGTCTTTATATTTCTCGGCTAAGCATATGGTACTTAGGTGTGATCGTATGGTAGTTGGGTTTACATCCTATTGGCATTTGCTCGCTTCATTTGATTAATGTATGCATTAAAAAAAATGCAGATAGCATTTCTTCTCTTCAAAAATGGGCTTACGATTTACGACTTACGAGTACCTACCAACACTCTTAACTTTGCGATCACTTTTTATCGTAAGTCATAAATCCTATTCATTAGTGAAACGGTCATAACTCTTAAGAGTGCATTTACGTCTACGTTTCCGACTTACGACCTTTAGTGAAACGGTCGCCAGTTCTTTAAAGGCATATTGTCTACCACAATCGTAATTTTTTCATACCCAAAATTATTGTCGTAAATGATTTGTTTAAGCTATCATTAAACAGTTATGCTGCAAAAGATACGATTTGTGTTCTTTTTTTTTGACAAAAAAGACCCAACACTATCCTTATCGGAATTATTGTCCATGATGACAAGAATTCAATTTAACCCGACTCTATTCATATGCCTTCTATGTTAACCCGTCTTGAGCATGCGCACTGTTTAGAAACAATAAACAACATGTGGTTCTTGGGCAAAAGAGAAAGTGTCAACGCGTGGAAGAAAGCGGACTTTGACGGATTCAGAGAGAAAGAGGAATAGAAGTGCAGTATCTTCCAAATGGAACAAATGCAGGATATATGTTGATCAGTTGAACCGTTGGAACGAACTGAAGGAAGTGCTACGCGTCCAAATTCACGCTGAAGTGGCAAATATTTTGCTTGATAGGTAAGCCGAGGCATATTGCCTTCTTTTCTCAATCGTTTTTCATATTTTATGAATTTATGATGATGCCTATGATCATTTTCGGTAGATATCATTCAATATATGTAATCTTGCACCTGTCAACAGCAACTTATTGTTAATGAGTAGCATAAAACGGCCGTATTTGCGAGGTAAACAAACACGACATGCTGCAGCATCCGAGCTACTGGCATACAAATAGATAAAAATAGATTTGGCCTCGCTCAGGTCAGTGCATAATTAATTAGCTTCCAGTAACGATGGTCAGCTTTTTTAAATCGAAAAAACAACGTTTCGTAGCGTATTCGCCAATAATTCGGTGTTTAATTTCGTTTTATGAAGGTCAGTACGGAAAACGACAATAATTTTGGGTATGAAAAAATTACGATTGTGGTAGACAATATGCCTTTAAAAGAAAGAAAGAAAAACAAATTTTAAATCTCAAAACATTTAACCTGTTTGTGTAATATTTACACACTTCCGACGTTCGTTTGGCACTTCTTATCCATGCATACCTAAAGTTACAAAAATAAAAAGCCGACTAAATATGATTTTCTCTCGATTTCCATTGATCAGTAAATAACTTGAAATTATTTATTTTCCCCCAACAATCTAAATAACTAATAGTCGAAAAATAAAATAATTTAATAAGTTGGGAAATCGACAAAAATGGAAAAATTAGAGAAATTATGGGAGAAATAAATATTTGCGCTTTGGGAAGCTGAGGGGGTCCCTATTTGTTTACCAGTTATCAATTTGCAAAGTTCAAAGATCAAATTAATATTGGTCCCAGTTATCAGCTAATAAGTGTGAACGGTATGTGCCGATCAAATGTTATTATTTATCAGAATGAAACCAAATTTGAAATATATGGTAATGATAAAACAGAAAGCCACCATATCACCGAAACATTTTTGAAAGTGGCGATAAACACCATAACCTGGGTATGGAAAAAGTCACTCATTATATATACTGTGACTTTCCGGGGTATAGTAAATGTGGAAAAAATATATTGTGACTTTTTTTCCTGTGACTTTTTTCCTTGTGACTTTTTTTCCTGTGATTTTTTTCCTACTTGTCTTGTGGCTTTTTATCCTGTGACTATTTTTCGCTTACCATTTATGAATTGTGTATATAATATCTAATTTATTGGAAGAGATGTACGAAAATCAAATATCGATTTTATTGAAATTTCATGTCCTCCCATGAAAAGACAAACTATTATCTGCATCAGTGATTTTTGGTAGTTAAATCTTATAATGTTGATATATTGCTTCAACAAATATGTACAATGTCAATATAAACATGAATGACAAATAAAAGTAAAGAAATTACATATTTTTCATTGTTTCTACAAATTTTGTTTGGTTGTATTTATCCCGATATGTATATTGCAAACAGCTTTGGTTTTGTTTGATTGCATTTCTCCGGACATGTGTATTGCATACGCTTTGGTTTTGTCTTCTTTGGTAGTCTGTATATACAAGTTATACAAGGTTTTATTCATGATCGTCACGATCAGATGTTACACGTGGTCTGCCGGATCTTGGCAAGTCTTTCACATTGTTGGTTTGTGTGTGTTTTCTCACCAGTTGGTTGACTACAGTATAGTGGTAGCCCATCTGACGTTCAGTAGCTTTGAAGGACATCCCTGTTGTATGCATGCCGATTATTTGCTATCTTTGTGCTTCTGATATTAGCCTTCGTACCATGCTTACTGAGAATGAATAAATTTTTTAAAACAACGGACTTAAATACCCATATTCGAAGCGTGAACATACTGAATTTTGAGTAATGCGTGAGAGGCATGGTTCACGTGCATGACTAGTCGATATTAGACATAATGGTCACACCTATGTGAGCACATCTTTTTAATGGAACATTGTTCTTGCTATAATCAATATAAATATTAGAATCTAAACTTAGTGTAGCTTATTATGTTTTAATATATCAGGGGGTGCTTAACATTTTTCTTTGTATATATATATAAGTAAAGCAACAATGAGTTTAAAATTTTTTAATTTGCATTACAAACCCTGTCTTACTTAAATCATTTAATTTGAAGACTGTCATTTAGCCAAAATTATATTGTCAAAATATTTTGTATTAAATTAATGAGCTACAGAAAACTATACAATTAAAGGAGGAGTTATCATCTGTTATTATAATATACAAGGTAGACATGTTCCACGTGAATGATTTAACTGATCAAATTTGATAAACTACACATTCCATTGTCCGTTCTTCAAATTACGACTTTAAATCACCCCTTTGAGAGATATCTTCAAACTTAGTATATAAATACTTATCAACCTTGACATTCCCTGATATAGAATATATCTAAATCAAGTTTAGATGTTATAAATTCTGCTTAAATACGTTAACCCCCCCCCCCACACACACACACCAAACTGAAGCACCACCAAATTTTATACTATAGGCTTACTTAATATAGCTTAACTGGTTATCATTTATGGCGACCACCCTAAAGATTACCCATGTTTCAATTGGTGTTGAGAAAACAGTTTGTCAAACTGGAAAAGGAAGTGATCCATTGTTTGAATACAACTGCTTTTGCTTACAGGTGAATCCTATTGTTGGACATTTAAAATGTTGTTGTATTTTTGGAAGAGAAAATTCATCTGGTATAGGATTTTGATCTTCTTCTGTGTAAAATAAGTTGATTCCATATATACAAAAAATGTAAAGAGAAAAAAAAGATATCCTCCTAAAGATGCGTAGGTCTGAATTTCTGAATAAAACAAACAATATGTAATATGTTAAGAAATACCCAAGTAGCTAAGTTTGGTTCTAATTGGTCCACTGGTTTATGAGAAATAGATAAATGCTAAAAGCTAATGGACACAGATTACGCCAATAAAACTGACCACCATGTTATACATTGTAACTGACATATTGTTGAAAGTGGCGTTAAACTCCAATACAAATGACCACCATGTAATACGTTATAACCGACATATTGTTGAAAGTGGCGTTAAACACCAATAAAACTGAAGGACCCAGGTGGCTCAATGAGATTACCTAACAACTCATTCAAGCCTCTCACCAATATGGCGTGGGTTCACACCCGGCTTTGTAAATTACAAAAAAGGATGCACTCGACTCGCAGCCTCAAGTGATTTTACAAGTGGCTTGCCCATGGTCGGTGGTTCTATCCGGGTATTCCGGCCTCTTCCACCACTAAAACTGGTCGCCATGATATAGCTGAAATATTGATGAAAGTGGCGTTAAACACAATAAATAAATCAATCAAAACCAATAAAACTGACCACCATGTTATACCTTCTAACTGACATATTGTTGAAAGTTGTTAAACACCAATAAAACTGACCACAACGGTATTACTGACACATCATTGAAAGTGGCATTTAAAACACCAATAAAGCTGACCACCATGTTATACTTATAACTGACATGCTGTTGAAAGTGCCACTACACACCAATAAAACTGGCCAACATGTTGTAAACTATAACCGATATATTGTTGAAAGTGGCATTGAATACCAAGAAAACTGATCACAATGTTATACTATTTTTGAAAATGGCTTTAAACACCACTAAAACTGACCGCCAAAAATTGTATCATTTTGGGAGGTTTTTCTTTATCATAGCTCCAAAATTAAAAAATCATGGCCTTTGAATTTTCAGAATTCAGAACAGACTTTTTGGAAATATTGTTTTTCAGTTAAAACCTGACCTAATATATCGTCTATAGACTGTCATTGAACCAAACAATATATTGTCACGATGTTTTGTATTGAATATCCCACTTCTAAAACAGCGTTTAAATTTAAATGATTAGCCAGCGTATCTTTTTGTAAATGGAGATCAACATGATAGTTGCTAAGCTACTTAACCTTAAATACAATGTTGCACTTGACGTTTTTATTTCAATCAAGGGCAACACTAATCTGTTATTATTACCTGTGCGAGGTAGACATGTTTCATCTGAACGATTTAAGTGATCAAATATGATAAACTGGATATCGTATTGTCTGTCCGGCTTCTGATTATCCGTTTGACATCTTCAATACTTTCTTATTCATGCCTTTTCAATCTTGACATACACTGGTATATAATATATTTAATCAAGTTGAAATATTTTAAATACTATTCTATATGGGACCGTCGTGGCCGTGATCGTATGGTAGTTTGATTTACAACTGTAGTCATGTGTACCTGTAGTCCGACGTCCCGATTTTATGACGGTACGTAAGTCAGACTATCCGATACATAGTACCCAGTAATGAAGGGTTCGACCTGTAGTCCGGCACCCCGAATGTCAGACTGTCCGATACATAATACTCAGTAATGACGGGGTCCAACCTGTATTCCAACGCCCCGATTTTCTGACGGTAAGTTAGTCAGACTGCCCGATACATAATACCCAGTAATGACGGGGTCCGACCTGTTGTCCGACGCCCCGATTGTCTGACGGTAAGTTAGTCAGACTGCCCGATACATAATACCCAGTAATGACGGGGTCCGACATGTAGTCCGACGCCCCGATTTTCTGACGGTAAGTTAGTCAGACTGCCCGATACATAATACTCAGTAATTGCGGATCCAACCTGTAGTCCGACGCCCCGATTGCATGACTGTCAGTTAGTCAGACTGTCCGATACATTTTTTCATACCGACGCCCCGATTGTCTGGCGGTCCGTTTGTCAGTCCGATGCAAACTACCCAGTAATGACGGGGTCCGATCTGTCGTCCGACGCCTAGGTCCCCAGAGGGTCCAGGGCAGCGCCCGGTGGGGGGACCAGGGGAGGGGGCAAAGCACCCCGTAAGCTCCTGAGAATTAGAAATTATAGGATCTCTTTTCTGAACCGAAATTGATTAAAGGTGTACTATGTGCGGCATGAGGCTTCACATCGAAGGTACGTACAATGAAGTATGATATGTTAGTAACTTTACTAAGAAAATACCTTCTTTCTCTAACAAGGGGCTTATTGAAGAAAAAATCAAGCTGCCTTTGAACTTATGCTCGTTTTGCTAGTGGTTCATCAGACTCAGCATCCATGATTGCAAAAAGTGAAATGTAACCGATGCCGGTTTTTACATGATCCGGAACGGGGCAGCAAAGACATGTAAGAATATTCATTGCATTGGAGAGATGAGTCGAAAGAACAAAGTGTTAATATCACGTATCTAACACCAATCCTTCTTTTTTGTGGGGAGGGGGGGGGGAGGGGGGGGGGGGGTGCCAGATGCTTCCCGCCTGGATCCGCGCCTGTTATAGTTTAAGCAATATATAGAAGCACGAGCCTCAAATATATGGGAAAAATAGATAAAGTCTACACGTATCAATGTAGTTTGATTTATTGCAATACATCGTCGGTAAGGAAGGATGATTGGAACGTGATCAGCCGTGGTTTTCCAGACACTACTTGCAATAGTGCATTTCATTTAACCGCTTGTCATCCATAATATTGTGCAATTGGTTGCATATTATGTTTTAAAAACTGATCCAAATATATGACGCGTTATGTGTTCGGTTGAAATAGGAATGGGTTCACAGGAAATTAGATAAACTCTATTATAGATGTGAATTTGTCTTTTTGTTTTTGTTGCACTTTTTCAGAAACAGTGGAGGTTTGGATCCTTAACACTAGTCTAACCCGGCCATTTACTACTGAAGTGGCTGTACCAAGACAGGAATATGCGTGGCCATAGACGTGTGTACTAAGGGCATCTATTTTGCCTCTTTCTACGATTTTTCAGTTAGATTTCCGAACTGCTCCGATCGTGTGATTTTTCTTTTGTTTTCCATTTGATCATAAACAATATTTATAATTATTTAGGCTGGATCTCGAGTAATATTTCTGATTACTAAGTTAAGTCTTGATAAACTGACACTTTAGACTACCAAACAAGACATTATTTAGGTTTGACAAACTCAGATGTCGTATTAATAAGACATGATCACGCATTGATAAGCTGGGATCTTGTATTGATATGCCGAGACATCATATTTGTAAAAGGGAATTACTGGGTTTTGAGGGGAGGGGGGGGGGGGGGGGGGTTCGTCGCTTGCTCGCTTTGGACTCCATAAGATTGTTTTCTGTAGAATATTAATTGCATGTTGGTGACATCACATTGAACATGAAATAAAGAATACCACAGATACAGCTAGGTTTGCCCCGTACCTTAGCATATATCGACAGTGAGGGCCAGTCAAGTACTAAACTTCACGACAAAAGAGACGATTTCAGTCTTTGGATTGTAAATTTTTAATCTATATGTATCAACATTCCAAATGCACCTGCATGTGGGGTATAATTTGATTTAGTGCAGCAGGAACTGTTTACCCTTCTGGAGCACCCCAGTTTTAGTGGGGATCTTTAGTGTTTTGCTTCATGTTTTATAGATCGTTGTTTGTCCTTTTGACTTTTTCATTTTGACCATTGTGTTTCTGTACTTCTTCGATTTACGGATTCCTATTACCACTTTGGTATCTTAAAATTCTTCACCGTTCATACGATATGATTCCCTTATTAGATATTTGTTCATAACAAGCAAGTTACTGCACCAAGGGTGTCTAGTAGTTAGATTGATGTCATCACATAGTCTTACGGGTGCTATGATGACGATTAATCGTTATGTACTATCTTTGTCACAGTATGTTCCGTTAGACGTAATCAATAACGAGCTTCCTTTCTCTTTCAGGACATTTCACTCTATTTCTAATAAGAGTAGCAAGATGGAGAATGCGACTAGTGTAGCAGGAACTACCAACCCTTCCGGAGCACACGAGTTTACTCCCCTTTTTAATTGGGTTCATCTTTAGTTTTCTGTGTAGTGCTATGTCATCATTTGTTTGTCCTTTTGTCCCTTTTCTTTCTGTCGACCTTCTTTGATTTACGGCTTTTAATTATCCCCATTGGCATCCCACAAATCGAGGAGTTCAAATTTTAAAAGAGAGATAGAGAGTTCGAAAATGTTATTGTAAAACATTATTGATAATCAACGGCAATTGCATATCAATCAAATGCTACCAACGAATTTTACTACTCCATAAATGGGAAATTACTATTGGAAAAACAAGGTCACTACTCTCGTCATGCAAGTTGAGATGTGACTGTTCCTCAATGACAGTTACTAAGTATCAGTCAAATAATACTATGCAAATATATAACTGTTTGTTATCTTTAAACTTGTTTTAGTGAAAACAACTAACTCTGAGTATTCAAGGAAATATGCGGACTATATATGAAACAACAGGACAAACACAAGAATAGTTTGAAGATATCAAAGGAATAATCAGAATCCGTCAATCGAAAAAGGACAGGCAACACAATGGTCAAAGGAAAAAGAACAAAAGGACAAACGTATCACAAAGCAAAAGAATAAATGCACAGGCAAAGCGAACTCCCAAGCAACCGTTTATGAAACCAGGTGTCATCGATATTATTGACACCCATCGTGAAGTTCTTATCCAATAAAAAAAGTCAAGACTTTCCTGCTAAAGTATAAGGTGGAATATAACTCAAACGCCAAAATATAATTCAGACAAACTTTTATTTAACATGGTCCTTGGTGTGCTCTTGTAATCGTTGATTTAGCCCTGAAATATTAATAAGTGAAATATTAATCATTTATACAGGTAATTTGGTTATCCTGTTTATACAGGTAATTTGGTTATCCTGTTTATACAGGTAATTTGGTTATCCTGTTTATACAGGTAATTTGGTTATCCTGTTTATACAGGTAATTTGGTTATCCTGTTTATACAGGTAATTTGGTTATCCTGTTTATACAGGTAATTTGGTTATCCTGTTTATACAGGTAATTTGGTTATCCTGTTTATACAGGTAATTTGGTTATCCTGTTTAGGCCAATTGGTTTTATTGTTCCAAAAGAATTTTGAATTATTAGATTTTTTGATCTTTTGACTTCTTCCTGAAATCTATCGTGCATATAAATGAGATATATTCATTTTTATTATCAGTACAATAACCCTTGATTAATGTAATTTCAATGCAAAAACAAATTGCATACGAAACAACAACCGCAAATCCTTCTGGACCAGCGGAGTGAAACCCTTTTTTGCGGGTTACGTGTCGCTCATCGTTTTAGTGTTTTGCATTGTATTTTTTTATTTTGTCTATCCAGTTCTGTGGCTTGTGTCCAATGTTGCCACTGTCTCTGGCTTGTCTAATCTTAATTGCCTATTCGGTTTTCCCGAACGTTTATTTCAGAGCATCCGCAAATACACAAAGAGTGAAAAAGAACTTATTTAATCCTGTCGATTTGGACAACCTTACAACTTAATGGCACCAAAATGTATTTCGTCATGTCTTACACACATATTCTTATTTTAAATTTTATATACTATATGTCTTAAGAACAGTAAATTGACATGAGAAAATGCAGCGTTGTAAAAAAAGTATATTTTTGGGAACAGCCTAACTTACATGCAGGCTCGTGACTTCATTTCACATTCGTTTCCATATGTTTTACCATCACTACCACACACAGGGAACCAGATCATTGGGCAGATTGTCAAACATTTTGTATTAAGAGCTTGTGTTGTCGTCATTGGTTCCCATGTTGTTGCTAAAAAGAAATAAAACTAAAACGTGTATTACAGTATATCTTTTAACATACACGACGGATTTACATGTGATTTTGGAACCATGCATATCTGAAAACGAATTTAGAAAGTAGTTATATTAATGACAGTTGTTGTTTCTTTTTATATGACTTTCATCTGCAAAACACACACACCACTATCCATTAAAGAAAAAAAGTTAATAGGAAAGACACGTGTGTATTGTTAATGTTCACTACATGTAATTTTACAAGAAAGAAACAGACCTTGATAAGAGAAAAAAACTTACATGCTGCGACCATCTTTTCGCATGGTCCATTTCTAGCCATTGTAATGGTAGTCTTTGCCCTGAAAGGAAAAATGCCGAGAAAGTTCTGTTATCAATTGATGTAATTTCAAAATGAAAAAAGAGTGTACATTAGGGTACTGACGAGCAGATCGAATGGGTTCGAACCTGATTCGTAATCTACGCCAAAGCCAATAAACTGTGTCTTATCCATCTGATGATGAAGTATAATACTCTAGATTATGGAAATTTGTCATTTAAGGTCATTCGTATTGAAATGACTAATCTCTATTGGATTGCCGTATACTATTGAAGACTTCATCTATCAGCAACAATAAATTTGAATTCAATTGTAATTTCATTTTAAGCCTATTGTGAATATTTCAGTAACATATATGAACCTACATTTATTCATGTTGGTAGTTACTCCTTCCTATAACATACATGGACCTACATTTATTCATGTTGGTAGTTACTCCTTCCTATAACATACATAGACCCATATTTACTCATGTTGGTAGTTACTCCTTCCTATAACATATATGGACCTACATTTATTCATGTTGGTAGTTACTCCTTCCTATAACATACATGGACCTACAGTTATTCATGTTGGTAGTTACTCCTTCCTATAACATATATGGACCTACATTTATTCATGTTGGTAGTTACTCCTTCCTATAACATATATGGACCTACATTTATTCATGTTGGTAGTTACTCTTTCCTATATATTGGTTCATATATATCATGTGGAAAGAACGAAATTACTGTAATGATCGAGAATTGAACAAATCACAACAATGTTAACAACACTACTGGGTGACCTTTAACTCTGAATACCGAACAAACCGTACTCACAGGCATTTACGCCTATAACACATAATGCTTATGACAATACTTACAAGCGTCTAAGCCCAGTACCCATGTGTTGGAGTAATATGGCCATGCTTACTTACACGCGTCTACACCCAGTACCCATGTGTTGGAGTTATATGGCCTTGCTTATTTACACACGTCTACACCCAGTACCCATGTGTTGGAGTTATATGGCCATGCTTACTTACACGCGTCTACACCCAGTACCCATGTGTTGAAGTAATATGGCCATGCTTACTTACACGCGTCTACACCCAGCACCCATGTGTTGGAGTTATATGGCCTTGCTTATTTACACACGTCTACACCCAGTACCCATGTGTTGGAGTTATATGGCCATGCTTACTTACACGCGTCTACACCCAGTACCCATGTGTTGAAGTAATATGGCCATGCTTACTTACACGCGTCTACACCCAGCACCCATGTGTTGGAGTTATATGGCCTTGCTTATTTACACACGTCTACACCCAGTACCCATGTGTTGGAGTTATATGGCCATGCTTACTTACACGCGTCTACACCCAGTACCCATTTGTTGGAGTTATTTGGCCATGCTTACTTACACGCGTCTACACCCAGCACCCATGTGTTGGAGTTATATGGCCTTGCTTATTTACACACGTCTACACCCAGTACCCATGTGTTGGAGTTATTTGGCCATGCTTACTTACACGCGTCTACACCCAGTACCCATGTGTTGGAGTTATTTGGCCATGCTTACTTACACGCGTCTACACCCAGCACCCATGTGTTGGAGTAATATGGCCATGCTTACTTACACACGTCTACACCCAGTACACATGTGTTGGAGTTATATGACCATGTTTACTTACAAGCGTTTACACCCAGTACCCATGTGTTGAAGTAATATGGCCATGCTTACTTACACGCGTCTACATCCGTACCCATGTGTTGGAGTAATATGGCCATGCTTACTTACACGCGTCTACACCCATTACACATGTGTTGGAATTATATGGCCATGCTTACTCACAAGCGTCTACACCCAGCACCCATGTGTTGGAATTATATGGGCATGCTTACTCACAAGCGCCTATACCCAGTACCCATGTGTTGGAGTTATTTGGCCATGCTTACTCACAAGCGTCTACACCCAGTACCCATGTGTTGGAATTATCTAGCCATGCTTACTCACAAGTGTCTACACCCAGCACCCATGTGTTGGAATTATATAGCTATGCATACTCACAAGCGTCTACACCCATCACCCATGTGTTGGAATTATATGGCCATGCTTACTCACAAGCGTCTACACCCAGCACCCATGTGCTGAAATTATATGGCCATGCTTACTCACAAGCGTCTACACCCATTACAGATGTGTTGGAATTATATGGCCATGCTTACCCACAAGCGTCTACACCCAGTACCCATGTGTTGGAATTATATGGCCATGCTTACTCACAAGCGTCTACACCACCCATTACACATTTGTTGGAATTATATGGCCATGCTTACTCACAAGCGTCTACACCCATTACACATGTGTTGGAATTATATGGCCATGCTTACTCACAAGCGTCTACACCCAGCACCCATGTGTTGGAATTATATGGGCATGCTTACTCACAAGCGCCTACACCCATTACACATGTGTTGAAATTATAGTGTCACACTTACTCACAAGCATCTACACCCATTACACATGTGTTTGAATGCACATGGCCATACATACAAGAGTCTGTGCCTATTACACATGTGTTGGGATATATATGACAATATATATTCACAAGCGTCTGTACCCATTACACATGTGTTGGAATGTATATGGCAATATATACTCACAAGCGTCTGTATCCATTACACATGTGTTGGAATGTATATGGCAATATATACTCACAAGCGTCTGTATCCATTACATAGGTGTTGGAATGTATATGGCAATATATACTCACAAGCGTCTGTATCCATTACATAGGTGTTGGAATGTATATGGCAATATATACTCACAACCGTCCGTACCCATTACACAGATGTTGGAATGTAAATGTCAATACTTACTTACAAGCGTATGCACCATTTACACATGTCTTATAATGTATATGGCAAATACGTACTCACAACCTCTGCACCCATTATACATGTGTTGAAATGTATATGACAATACTTACTAACAATCGTCTGTGTCTACTACATATGTGTAGGAATGTATGTGATAGTACTTACTCACAAGCCGCTGCACTCATTTCACATGTGTTAGAATATGTTTTACCATTACTGCCACAAACTGGCATGTATATCATCGGACATGCTCTCAGACAATTTGGGTCTGCGGCCAAACCGACGGCTGAAGCGAAATAAATATTACCCACTGACCTATTCAACGTAGAAAATTGTTATAATAGTATAATTCGGATTATTATTAACATTTATAATAGAATGGGGTCGAAAAAACATTTTAACTTTTCTGTTGTCCGAGAGAACACAGGTTTATAGAAATGTGACATATTTTCTCCGAAACTATCGCGCGCGCTTTGTGTTGGACGAAATCATATTGACAACTCAACATTAACGAGTTCGACACTCAAAGATCGTTACAGAGAACATGCAGCAATAAGCAATCTAATTAAAACGCTTCATATTTGTTTTTCATTTGCGATACCCTAATGTCAGTGTACAGTGTATCGCCATAGAAACAAATTACAAAAGATACAACAAATATCTAATTTCAATTAAATTGAGCTATTAGCAAGTGCTTAAATGGTGGGTTGCTGTTGCTTAACGTCAGGTGTGCAGTTTTTCAGCTATATTTTTGACGATAATACGCTTAAAAACAATGACGACCAATGGTGCCACAGAGATGGGCCCATTGACTGATTTTTGATTGCCGCACGTAAAAGGAGAGATGAAGTTTTCTCTTTCAATGGACCACGAAAAGAGTTTGAAAGTACAAAAGGGGCAATAATAATCCGTAAATAGAAGATGACAGACAATACAATGGCCAAAAGAAAAGGACAAAAGGACAAACACCGATCTACAAAACACTACATAGAAAACTAGAGATCGAAAAACACGAACCCCACTAAATTGTTCTCCTTTAGAGTTTACTGCAAGTTGTGTTTTATGTGCAAAGGAGTGTGATATTTTCCTTTGCAATCAGTGCCTATCACCACTAAAGTCGAGAGTTCGAATCTCTCTCATTGTGAGGTGTACTCGATACAACATTATGTGATACAATTTGTCAGTGTTTTGCGACAGGTCAGTGGTTTTCTCCAGTTTCCTCCACCAATAAAACTGACCTCCACGATATAGCTTAAGTTTGGTTGAAAGCGGCATTAAACATCATAATTCTAACCCTCACTGAGCTCAGATTCTAAGGAGTGGTTTATGGTTGTTCGTTGTATGCTTTTTTTCTAGCATCCTTAGGCAATCATTGAATGACATCACTCCACAGAACATACAATATTTGTGAAATATACTCCCTCTCCCCAATTTATTATTTCATATTTTTATTTAAAAATAAGCTAATATATAACATAACAAAGTGGAAACAATACCTTAAACAATTGGGCATTATACATTACAACCCCTCCACCATCTAATACCCCCCAAACAAAATGATTCCCAAAATATAGCACTTAACATTATGACTCCCAAACAATAATATTCGCAAAATTTTAAATAAGATATTCTGATATTCAAAGAATAATACTTCGCAAAATTCCACATTATGCCTTCCAAACAATATTATTCGCATAATTTAACATCAATGCTTCGAAATTAGAAAAAAAAATTAACATTTTATACAATGCTTCGCAAAAATTTAGCATCTTATACAATACTTCGCAAAAAATTAACATCTTATACAATGCTTCGCTAAAAATTAACATCTTATACAATGCTTCGCTAAAAATTAACATCTTATTCAACGCTTCTCAAATATTTAACATCTTATGCAATGCTTCCCAAAAATTTAACATCTTACATTTTGCCTCAAAATTAATGACACTACCAGTCTGGCCTTGACACAACCTGATTTTATTTGAGGTTAAGCATACGTACCAAATAATGCGAATAAAGCAATACACACTTTCATTTCGACTATTAATATTCAATTAAAATAAAATTATAACTCAAGATAAATTCGGGAGATATATATATATATATGTCATGAAAATTCACCACCTGGTTAAGCGATAGTGAATACATATCTATAGGTGGGGTTCAAGAACACGTGGAGAAATCACGCATTCAGTTATTATTTTGAATTACTACTAAATCTGAAAATATACTTAAAAAATTATTTATGGAAGGGGTAAGTTTGTTGGAGATTTTAACATGGGTAACATTATCTGCGCAAATATGGGTAACATTATCTGCGTAAAATTTGCGCAGATAATGCTACCCATGTTAAAATCTCCAACAAACTTACCCCTTCCATAAATTATTTCTATTCTAATAGGACATATACGGTAAATTTTGAATCCACATTCCCTTACAGTGTACCCATATTAAAATCTCCAACAAACTTACCCAGGCTTCCCATATTAAAATCTCCAACAAACTTGTCCCTTCCATAAATTATTTCTATGACGTGCTGTTTTGGCTTTGTAAACAAAAGGGTATAATAGAACAGCCAAATACATGACGTATTTGGCTGTTCTATTATACCCTTTTGTTTACAGCGCGTGTAAGTTTTAATAAATCGAGGATTTTTATACCCTTTTGTTTACAAAGCCAAAACAGCACGTCATATTAGATTTAGGGATTTACCTGCAAACGAACACATATTTACCTTTTGTTTAATATTAATTAGAGCTAGTATTTCACTTTGATTTAAAATAAAAAAAAATGCTAATGTAATAACATTAATAAACAAAAATAATGTTGTTTTATATAATTTCCATTTTTGAACTTCGCTTTTATTAGCTTTAACCTCTTTATTTGTTTAATATTTCATTCGGCTATAATAATTTCCCGCATTTTTTGTTTTTGTTTTTTATTTGGGGTGTAATTTATAAATCATTTATGTCCTTTGTTTTGCTATTTTGACAACTTTTCTATGTCAGATTGGACAAAATGAAAAATATATATATGACACGTAGCTGTAGCAATGACATACAATTTTCGAAACCAAAGTTCTAACCAAGGGTTACAATCCAAAGTTCTAATTAAGGGTATCTATCAATAATATGCCACCAAGGCTGTAGAGGTGTTAAATAATATTTTCTCTGCATGTTATTTTGGAAAAGACCAACCTTTAGAAACAGAGATACGTCGTGGCCGTGATTGTATGGTAGTGCAACCAGTGCCTATCACCACTGATGTTGTGAGTTCGAATCTCGGTCAGGGCGAGGTGTACAACATTATGTGATAAAGTTTGTCAGTGACTTGCGACAGGTCGGTGGTTTTCTCTGGGTCCTCCGGTTTCCTCCACCAATAAAACTGACCGCCACGATATAATTGAAATATTGTTGAAAGTGGCGTTCAACACCATTAAACAAACAAACAAACAAACAAACAAACAAACAAACAATCATATCTCTCTCCAATGTTCTTAATGTAAGTTCGCTAACACGGTGAAACTCCTTTAAATAAGTACTGCCGCAATACATGATAGATTCGTGTTCTATCTGTATGACCTTTTAAATGAATTAATGACCTTGTACCACAAAATGTGGTCATAAGATATCTTGCATATCGAACAAATTCTATTTTTCCTGATAACCATAGAAATTATACGACGATATATTCGATTATAGTACGACTCATTGATTGGTTGGTGTTTAACGTCACGTGAGCAATATGAAAAGTTTGAAGATACCAAATAGGTAATCAGAAAAGCCGCTAATCGATTGGTCAAAAGAAAGAAGACAAAAGACAAACAATGATCTACAAAGGACTACACAGAAAAATATAGATTGAGCAACACGAACCCTAACTAAAATGCGGGGATAAACTCATGTGCTCCACAACGGTAGACAGTTCCTGCTTCATAACTACAGTCAATAGTGACATCATCTTTGGTGCTGGATATTGGAGAACATAACCAATCTGCTGCAAGTGATTGACAGACTGTAGCACAAGGGAACGACCAGTTTATTTTTAAGGGGTGTGTTTTTGTTCTGAAAAAAAATATTGTCGCTAAACTTTATGAAAAAATAAATAAATTGGCACGAAAGATGCAAAAAATTAATATTCCAACCACGGATCTTTGTGCATAGTCTATATTGCATGATACCAAATCTCGCGATACCTAACGTGACTTCGCGAGATCACGCTATTCTTGGAATGACACAGTAATGCCGAATGGCTATTTACCTAACCTCTACATTTAAAAAAATACAATGTGAGAAAGTTCACTATTTACTTACATAGATAACTAACATTGAATTATTTATTGCAGACTATTTGATTGAGGTACAATGTTTATCCAATTTCTGTGTGTGGAATTTAATTCCTCAATAGAATATTTCACTGTTATGACCGAGGTACAAAATTGTACACCAATTCAGTATGTGGAAGTTTACAATTCATATAAAAAATGGTTACTGCAGCTCAGTATCCCCTGCTTTAAAGCTTCCAAAGAGGTACTATCCACCAATGGGTGTGGAATGCTGTTCCATATCCGTACATTGTCTGGGAAGAAGGAATTCATGTAGGTTGATGTTCTGGAATATGGGACAAGGAATCGTGATATGTGACCTCTAGCTACGGATGATGTAGTATGCAGCTCAAACGGTGGTATTGCCACTAGATCATTTACTATTCTGTACATCATTACAGCTTTACGTCTTGTCCGTCTCTCGGCTAATGGTCGCCTCCGTAAGAGTATTTAACATAGTTGTTACGCTAGTAATTTGTCGATAATCATTACAAACCGGGCTGATCGTCTTTTGCACACCTTCTAATTTCTGGATATTGACGTTGGTAAATGGATCCCAAACGGTGCATGTATACTCAAGCCATGGCCTTATTACTGTTATGTAGCCTACATTCTTTGTTCTTTGAGGACAGTATTGCATGTTTCTTTGAATAAAGGCCCTGGTTGAGTTGGCCTTTTTGGTTTTGCTTTCAACGTGCGTGTTCCAGTTGATGGCTTTGTGGATTGTTACAAGTAAATATTTAGCCGAGTCTAATATTTTAATTTATGCCTATGTCTGTCATAACTTGTGGGATATGGCTTACGTTTGTTGGTAACACGTAGAAGCTGGTATTTACTTGGATGGAACTCTTTTGCCAGTCAGATTCCCATCTGAGCAAGTTGTTCATATCTTCCTGTAGTAGGTTCGAGTCTGCCTCATTGTAGATCTTTCTGTACAATACACAGTCATCGGCAAATAGACGAACTGTAGATGACTATACCTAATCCGGGAGGTAATTTATAAACAGGAGGAACATGAGTGGCCCACATTACATCTCCCTGAGACACTCCTGACTGGACAGGTGCAGTGTGTGATGATTTCCCATCCACGGGTTTTTAGAGGTTAGAAATTCCCTAATCCACTGAAGTGTCGACCCGCTGATGATATAGTACTCAGCTTTGTAAGTAGTCTCTAATGAGAGACCTTCTCAAATGCCGTCGCAAAGTCATGCAAGATAACGTCAATGTGTTGACCAGTACAAGATCAATACGCATTGCCAAGTCCTGAATTGCGAGGATCAGTTGGGACATGCAAGAACGGTTCTTTCTAAATCCATGTTGATCGTCGTTTAGGGTGCCGTGGGTTTCAACATGTTTGGAAACACTACTGCAAATTATGTGCTCCGAAATTTTACATGTACGACAGTCATGAAACTGTGCGATAGTTGGAGACACGTGATTTATCTCCTTTCTTGAAGATTGGCTTCTTTCCAATCTGGTGGGTTAGTGCCTTGATTGATCGATGCTGGGATAAATGTTGTGAAAAACAACTCGTAAAGGACACCACTAAATGCAATAAAACAAACAACACAAGTAAGATATAAATAATGTGATGGGGGAAAATATTTTGTTCAATATTGTTCTGATGGTTAAAGAAAACGTTAATATTTATCCATGCGTCACCCCAAATCTATGTTACGGTTAATTTGTTTGCTTACGAAATGTTGTGGCGAGTTATATACGTACTAGCGAGTACTTGATGACCCCTTGTATCCAAAAAAAAAAATCTTATTTTTGCCTTCGTGTGCGAAAAATTATGATCTAGGTAAAACGGCGATTCCTTCCTTAAACGTTTAATAGTTGGTCCCTAAAATTGTACCCATCACACGTCGCTTCTGACTGGAATTGAAATCACAACTTTTGAGGTGATATGCATTTGATCATAGCTCGAATGATTACTGCGCCCTCTATCGAAAATCGTCTTGTAATGTAACGACAGTATTGAGTCAAAATATAACGACTGGATTATTCGGGTTAATACGATGATGGCTACCAGAGTTATCGTTCCTTTGTCTCACATGACATCACATCTGAAGTGAGAGTAAGGAACGATAACTCTGGTAGAGATGGGACTATCATAGGAAGATGTACGTCCAATTACCATACGATTACGATCACAACGACCCTTATCAAAACAATAAGCATTGACCCAGATAACGACTATATTGATATGAATTAAAATGTTTCATATTTCGATACTGTGTATTTTAAACCTTTATATATGCGATATTACGGTTTAAATGGTTAATAGTGAGGTTAAAAATGTCATCCACATATTCAATTCAATTCAATTCAAAGCTTTATTTAGAGTCGATATAAATCATACATATAACACAAGCTCTAATGAGCTTTTATAATCGACTATGGTATATAACAACATATACAATCATGCATACAAACATATTAAATAAAAACATACATCAATACATGCAATTCAATATAGACACAAGTTACAGAAGCAGATATCAACTGAACAAAAGCAAGCTAAAAATAAGAGGCTCATGCATTTAAGCAACAACAAAAAATAATAAGATAATAAAAATATTTAAAAGCATGAAAACTTAGAAATACAAATTTAAAGGTCATCTGCATGCACTGCACTGGCATGAGCTGCCGTTCCATGTGTGGATTATATTTTTAAAGTGTTCTAATGATGTTTCTTATCTGAAGTGATTCGGCAGTTCATTCCAGATTTGTGCAGCATTATACCGAAAAGAATTTAAACCATACCTTGATGTGCGTACTCTGGGTAAAACTGTTTTATCTTGATGCCTAAAACTATATTTTTAATCTTTAATTGAAATTAAATCATGAAGATAGCTTGGATTTTGCTTATGGATAATTTTGAATCTTTCAACTGCAATAGTTCTTTATCTTCGTATTTGAATTTAGATTTTATAAGTAAATTTTCATAAGTATTTGCATAGTCTTCATAAATGAAACGGAGAGCTGTTTCCTGGATTTTTTCAATTTTGTTAGTATTTTTTTCGCTGCAAAAGTGCCATGTTACCAGACAGTAATTAAAGTTTGAAAGAATAAAGGAGTAGTAAATGGTAAGGCGTCCTAATTTGTTTAAATATTTACCTATTCGTTTAAGGATATTTAATTGTTGGGATGTTTTTTTTTTACAAATTTCTGATATATGTTTATCAAAATTTAGATGGGAATCAACGGTTATGCCTAAAGGTTTAACATTTTCTTCACATGTAATTTTATTTCCTTTTAAATCAAAAGATTAAATTGTGTCTATTTGTTTTAGGACCAATGGCAATAGACTGAAATGTATCCATATCTTGGTGTCAGAATGAAAAATCGTAAAAACAGAGCAAACTCATTCTAACACATATCTACATGACTTTCTTGATACAAAATGTAAGCAAAAATGATAAGCGAAATTTAAATCGGTCACAAAACAGAAAAAATCGTGACAGATTCGTGGGTAAAACGTTGATTTTCTTGCCAGATCCGGAAGAAAAATGTTTATTGAAAATGGTGTGTCAACATGAAGTTTCTAAAATGCGAAAACGAAATTGACCCATGTGCGGATATTGAAATTGTCAAGGCATACCTTTCTACCACATTTTAATATTTGAATTTTGTTTTTGTTATCCTGTTTAGGACCTTTAATTTACTTGCTTCCAACTTTAGACATTTAAATTATTTGTCTTTGTACTCTTTTGAATATAATCGTACCTAATAAAGGTTATTTCAGAAACACTAAATTAGCATATTTACGATTTTATTGCAGATAACTTATTTAAATTTTGGAATACGCGAAACCTCTTGCGAACCTCTGTATGTAATGTATATATAATTTGTGGCCAATTTAAACACCAACTATTCTCTACTGTGTATAATTAAAAACAACAATGGGGAAGATACTGGACATTTTTAATGATAATAATTTTTAAACGCATATGTGTTTACCAAGAAGCTAATTGTATTGATTGGTAAATTAGTACAAATTGTAATATCATACCACTGTTTTTTTTTCTCAATTGAATTCAAAGCTATTGTCAGTTAAATTACGGGATAGATATTCGTGAGTCCGATCTCTGGTAGGATCACAGCAAAAATTATACAATTTGTCTTTTTATTTCTCGGCTAACCATATGGTACTTAGGAGTGATCGTATGGTAGTTGGGTTTACAGACTATTGGCATTTGCTCGCTTTATTTGATTAATGTTTGCATTAAAAAAAAATGCAGATAGCAATTCTTCTCTTCAACAACAACAACAACAACAAATACTTTATTTACTCAGACACAATAGTGTACAAGAGTTCTTAGCATGATATTATACAATTACATGGGCGAAAGGAGTAAATAACAGAGTACATGTATATACAATCATATTTTACACTTCACTAAACAGTTGATGTCTATAAAAAAAAACAATGGATTTCACCACGTGGATTTTATTTCTTATTGGACTCGTGGTTTGGTATTTGAGAAAAATGCTGATAAAATAGGATTATATAGATTCAAAAAAGGTAAGTTATTAAGTTTTATACCATAAACTGACATCAATTTACATTACATCTAAAACTCTCATAATATTGTTGATGAAATAACACAAATTACGATACAATTTAACATTGCAGTATGATAACATGCCTATCATTTTATTTTCGGACGGGTTTACTGTATAATATCTTGAAACATATTTATGTCTCAATGCGGTGATTTGAGGATGTTTGCACACAAAAAGAAAATGAAATTCATTTCCAATATGAGCCTGACAAAAACGACATATTCTTTCATACTGCGGTATATTTGCCCATCTTCCGGTTTCAATGGGGAATTTGACATTTGAGCACACGAATTTGCTCATATATATTCTCTGATTTATTTAGTCTCAAAAGATATGGCTCGAGCTTGAATTCATTTTTAAATGATCCATAGAATTCAACCCTGTTAGAATTATTCATTTTAGAGAACCATGTCTGTATAGATTGATCAAATAATTTTTGATTTACAATAGACTTTAATAAATCTTTTTTAATATGTATTTGATCATTCCAAATAAAGCTCAATCCAATTTCATCAAAAATTGACTTTATATACTTGATCCACTTAAAATCTGCTTGACTACTCTCGTGTATTTTCAGCATAAGTTTGTACAATATGCTCGACAATTTTCCACTATTGTCTATAAGACTATTCTAAAACATTACCATTCTTAATCTTATCACAATATCCATAGGAAATCGACCCATTTCTCCATAAAGCATATAGTTCGATGTGTTATTTCTCAGATTAAATTTTTTTTTTCTCAAAAATTGAAGATGTAATTTTTCTATTCCCTGTTTATTTTCAAACCCCCATATTTCACAACAGTAGACAAGAATTGGAGCAATAAGAGAATCAAATAACTTTAACTGCAAGTCAATTGGAATCGTTAAATTGCGCAACTTGTAATACAATGCATAAAGAGCTTTATTTGCATGATCTATTAGTCTTTTTTTCACGGTACAATAATTACCGTTATTATTGAAAACTACCCCTAAATATGTATGTGAATCAACAATGTCTATATTGTTGTCGTATAATTTAAACAATCTTTGTGCTTTGTATTTTCGCTTACTGAAAATATTTTTTTTTATTTTTTGTGTATTAACCTTAAGTTTCCATAGATCACAATATTGTTCAAAATTCATTAAGGCTTGTTGAAGACCTTCAGTTTCAGACATAAACACTGTATCATCTGCATACAATATAATGAAAATCTTGATATAAAAACCTAGTTGTTCCAGACATTTCGCAGATATAGATTCTAAACCATTCACGTTATTTTCGCCAAAATAAATTTCCAAATCATTTAGATACAACGAGAAAAAAAAGGGGACACATTCTCTCTCTGTTTTACTCCAATTTCACAATTAAAGAATTCTGAATATTCATTTCCTTTTCGAATACAAGTATTTATATTCTGGTATATACAGTTTATAACTTTAATAAAATTTTCTTGTACATTGGATTTTTGCATCTTTTGCCATAATCCTATCCTCCACACAGTGTCAAAAGCACTTTTGAAATCAATAAATGAACAAAGCAATTTTTTTCCAAAAGAGAAATAAATAGATATCAATGCTTGCAAAATAAATATATTGTCATTGGTAGAAAACCCTTTTCTAAAACCAGCTTGTGCGTTTGTAATTAATTCAAACTCATCAGAAAAATTTGTTAATCTATTATTTAAAACGACATAAAACATTTTACTAATACATGAGTTCAGCGTTACTCCTCATACGAGTTAGAATCAGATTTTGAACCTTTGTTTTTAAAAATAGGTATCAATATTCCTTTTACCAAACTCTCTGGTATAATACCTTTATCTAATATAATATTAAACAATAATACATAAATATGTAACATATCATCTATTGTATACTTAATATATTCATTAATCACACCATTAATACCTGCAGATTTTCCATTTTTCAATCCTTTGACTACATTTTTTTATTTCCTCAATCGTAATAGGAGAATTCAGTATATTATCCATCTCTGGAGATAAATTATTTACATCAATATCTATGTCAGTGTTTCCATCATCAAAGTTATTTTTGTTGAGATTTTCAAAATGACTATATGAAACTTCCATAGATATATCTTTATCATTTTCTTTATTTTTTTTAAAAAAACTATCTAAAATTTTCCAAAATTCCTTACTATTAGTTTTTGACGTAGTATAGTCCTAAGTTCACTTTCAAGTCTAAATTGATAATTGTTGTATGCTTTATTTGTTATTTGTTTAGACTGTTTGCTGCACTGTATCATATGAAGCCGATTTCGTTCATTTTTGTGTAAATTGTATGTTTTTCTTGCTCTGTGAATTATTTTCCTGTATTCATAACATTTGTTTGCATACCAAGGTTTTGAGTCTTGTTTAAATATATTTCTCTTATTTTTACTCGTGAATACCTCTTTCCCACTTGTTTCAAACACTTCCAAAATTTTATTTATAATATTGTTTATATCTTGTTGACTACATTCATTGTTGAGTTGTATGTTTTCAAGGTCACCTAGTATAGAGGTCAACTCGTTATGCTGGTTATGAACCATGTTTACAAAATCATCACGCTTGTTATCATTCCACCTGACCGATTTCGTTTGTTGTGTCGCAGTGGTGTGTTTTGGTTTTGTTTTTGTAAACAAGTTTTTAAGGAAATGTGTATAGAATTATGAATATCAGACAAAATAGGATTGAAATCATTTATATCAAACTCTTGTATAAAAAGAAACAAACTTGAAGATGATATAAAATAATCAATAACACTTCTATTTTCACAAGTTCTTTTTCCTATTTCTCTATTTAATCCAACTCTAGAATTCGCTATGTACAAATTTAGTTTCTTCAAAAATGTGTAATCGGCACGTGTCGTCTATCACCGTTTTAGTTTATTACCTGTTGATTAACCATTTTACCTGGTTGATTGGCAATAAATCCCGAACAAAATCGTTTGATCTACCTGATTAAAGTTATTTATTAAACAAACCTAAGTCAGACAAATGTAAGAGCTTGGTAACTCTTTCTTTCAAGCTATTTTACAAAAAAAGCAAAGGTTAATTACTGATACTGAAAGTTTTTTTTTGTACGGAAATAGTTCAATAAAGTGTTGTGTTTATTTAGCATTTTTGAGTAATAACATAATTCTATAATGGTTTGACAATTTCTTTTTGTATTCATTACAAACATACTTTTATACGAACAAGCTAGCTTTTTCACGAATTTTGAAATCTACTCAAAGACAATGTGATAGTCGTGTGCTGATGGCTTTTCCATGGCATTGCACGGATCTTAACGCTCATACAGTAGTATTACAAGAATGGAGTGCCCTAACCATCTTGGAAACAATTCTTTACTTTAAGACAATTATATTGAACTCGTCGTCAGCTTTTTGTTTAACATCAGTTTGTTGATATCTTCAAAATTGTATTCATTTCACTCAAAAAAGTTACCTCTGTTTTTTGTATAATTATCAATGATAATAGTTTGACAGTTTGATATGATATCGACAACTAAAAAAAGCAAAAATACTTTTACGCTAGCAATAACCATATGGTTTCACCATCCCGTTCTGTCATATAATATACACAAAGAAAAAAGTTAAGCGCCCCCATGCTTTTTTGAAATGACAAATGATACAAGTATCACGAGATTACTGACCAGATAATCTCAAGGATGCAATGGTGACCTGTTAGGACATTACATTGGCTGTATGAAACCACAAAAAAAATCAAGATAAATATTGATTTAATGAATATTTAATCACAATATCACAAGGCCAGTTTTTGCAGTAAAACATGTCCATTTCCCAGTTCGAAGATTACGATAAGACTGTCATTTCACTTTCCAAACGTCACTGATGAATCACTTGACGACATCTATTGTTCAAAGCTCAGTACCGGGTGTAACCACACGTGCTTGGATGACGGCCCCAGCCCTGTGTCTCATCCCTCCAGTTAGACGTCGGATGTACTGTTGTGATAGCTGCTGCCATTCCCGATGCAATGCTGCTTCCAACTGACGAATGTTTTGCACAGGAGGTTCCTGAGCCTGTATACGACGGCTTAACATGTCCCAAATATGCTCTGGGATTCACATCCAGGCTCATGGCTGGCCAAGGAACAGAAGTCACGGCTTTGCTTTGGAGGTAATCGGCTACTGCTCTTGAACGATGAGGCCTGGCGTCGTCATCCATATACATAGTCCTTGTAGCTAGTGGGTGGTTGTCGAAATGGGGGACAACTGGTTGCAAGACGTCTCTGATGTACTGATCACCAGTTAGGTTGCCTTGTATGGTGACTGAATCCAACTTGCAGTCATGAGAGATACACCCCTAAACCATTACTGAGACTCCACCGTAAGGGACAGTTGGCTGGATGTTCCTTGGTGTATAGGCTGTATTTTTGTGTCTCCAAAACCTCATCTGGCCGTGTGGTTACATGAAGCAGAAACCGGCTCTCGACTGACCAATGGATCTTGCTCCATGTCTTTAGATTCCAACCACGTCGTGCTAAGCACCATTATATAGCGTGTAAAAATTGATAGGGTCGCTAGCAAAAATTAGGGTCGAATAATTGCCGATTAAAAAGGTTAGGGTCGGCGTCTGAAAAATAGGGTCGGTATATATATATCTTTATTCTCATACAGCCAAATACAATGGTACAGAGAAAAATAACAACATAATAACATAACAAGACTTTTTACAAAATATACATAGGTTAAGGAACAAAAGTGGGTAAGCCAGGAGAACAAAAGACCTTATTGATATGTTTGATAAATATAAATAATTTTCGTAACAGCGATTGTTTTTTGGTAGATAGAAGTTCAAAGAATTTGACAACATTATGTCTTTTCATAAAATATTTTGGAAGAAGCTGCTTGCGTTTATCGTTTAAAGAGGAACACTCTAAAACATAGTGGTATTCATCGCCTAATTTCTGACAATTACATAAATTACAGTACCTGTTTTCTCTATCAATATTTCTCCATCTACCGGTTTCAATCGGTAGATAGTGATTTGTTGTCCTAAATCTATACAGTCTGATTGCATCACCTATATTTAAAATATTGAAATATTCCTCGAATTCGAATTTGGTTTTAAAAATCCTATAATTTAATGCTTTTGAAGAATCTGACAGAGATGTTTGCCAATTCTGTACAAACTGATCTATCAATCGCTGTTTCACAACACATTTTAACCATTCTTTATTATTAACATTTTCTGTTTCCCATATATATGTAAATCCACACTCATTTAGAATTGTTCTGATAAAATAAACCCAATTTAAATTAGAATCACCATTTTCATTCAAATTTCTAGAAAGCCTATAAAATACATTTGAAAATTTAGCCTGCTTACTACTTAAAAGTCTTGCCCAGTATGAAATTGTCCTTACTTTTATATCAATATCAATTGGATACCTGCCTAGCTCACCATAAACCACATAGTTTGGAGTAGAGGACTTTAAATTTAAAAGTATTTTTGCAGAATTTCAAGTGAACTCGTTCTAGTACTTCATTTTTGCCAAATCCTCAGACCTCGCAACCATATAAGAGAATAGGTTTTATCATTTTATCAAAGAGATCTAGCTGGATTTTCACTGATAATTTATATAACCTTCCCATTTTAAGAACTTCGTACATTGCCTTAAGCGCTTTGTCAGAAAGATGCTTTTTAGTAACATCAAAATTACATGTTTTTGTAAAAATTACCCCTAAATAATTAAATTGTTTGACTATTTCGATATCAACGTTTTAATAGGTGAATTTGAGATTTTGTCGTAGTTTTCCAAATCCAAATACCATTATTTTTGTTTTGTTCACATTCACCTTCATTTCCCAATTGTCACAATATTCACCAAAAGCATTTAATTGTACTTGAAGATCTTCAGCTGATTCAGCTAATAAAATTGTGTCATCGGCATATAACATTACAAATATTTTTAGATAAATTTCAAGTTCAGTTTCTAACTCGTCGGCGATACTTTTTAAACCAACTATATCTTTTGTCAGCAAAAATTCTTCTAGATCATTAAGAAACAATGAAAAAAGAAAAGGGGACAGGTTTTCCCCTTGTCTAACTCCAATTTCACAGTTAAAATATCCTGTAGTGTGTTTGTTATATGAGATACATGACTTAAAACTGGTATACATATTGAATATAATATTATACATTTTACCATTTATGTTGTTAAGTAATAATTTGTGAAAAAGGCCATCTCTCCACATTCTGTCAAAGGCTTTTTCAAAATCAATAAATGCACAATATAATTTCTTCTTTTTTGACTTTAAGATTTGAAATAGTGTAAATATAGAGAAAATATTATCTAGTGTTGAATAACTTTGCCTGAAGCCACTTTGATTTTCTTTAAGTATCATGAATTCTTCAGTATAATCATTTAATCTTGCATTCAGTATTGCAGTAAACAGTTTCCCCAAACAACTAACTATTGTGATTGGTCTATAATTCATTGGGTCTTTAACATCGCCTTTGTTTTTATAAATTGGCTTAATAATCCCATTTAACCAACCTTGAGGTAATACACCTGTGTCAAAAATTATATTAAAAAGTTTTTCATAAATATGAATGAAACGATTTGATGTGGATTTAATGTACTCATTTATAATTTCATCTTCCCCACAAGCTTTATTATTCTTTAAATATTTTATACATTTGAAAATTTCATTCTGAGAAATATACCCATTAATATGTACATTAGAGTCATTTGGAAGTTCATTTTGTAGTGTCGTTGACTGTTGGTCATCGGGTCCTTTCGTATTTAAATCTTTAAAAAAATCATATAAGGTATTGATTTCAATATTTGGTTGTTGTTTTCTCTTATGTCCACCTAATATTTTCCACAAATGTTTGGGATTATCTCTTGAGGCATTTTTTAAATCATCTGAAATTGTTTTACAGTAAATTTTATACTTTTCATCCATAATTTTCTTATAACCCTTTTCATCATGGATCATAATTGAACGATTTCTTATAGTGTTATTCAACCTATAACGTCTCTTAGATTTTCGATATTTTTGTCTGGCAAATTTACAGTCTTGGTTAAACCAAGGTTTTTGATTTTGACCATTTTTATTCTTGTTAATTTTACTATCAATGTTTTTACAATTAAATGTTCCAAACGTTTTCTTGGCAGAACCTGTGAAGATATTACCAAGGTCTTCTAACAATGAGTCTATTATCGCTTGATCTGTGACACCAATTTCATTTTGCCAACGTGAAAGTTTCTGTTCGAAAGTATGTAATTTTTCTTCGTCTATGTTCTCTTGAAAATCTGCTACCTTCTCATTTTCCCATGATTTTATTTTAGCTTTCGAGTGATTAGTTTTCCTAACAGTATTACTATTGCTATCATTATTGTTTAAGCTAACAGATAATACAATGTGTAGTGGTGCGTGGACATCTGAAAACAATTTACTACTTTCTAGAATATCAAAGTCAAAAAATAATTTTAGAAGTTCAGGACTAGTTATACAATAATCAACAACGCTAGCATTTCTACATGTAAATCTACCAATATTTTTATCATTACCCACTCTTCCATTAACTAAAAACATACTATTTCCTTTACAAAAATTTAACAATAGATTACCAAACTTATTTTTAGATTTATTCATACTAATTCTGTTGAGTGGCATTTTCAAATCATTCAGTACGTTTGTAAAATTGTCAACAAAGTCAGTAATATAATCATCAACATGTCGGTTTTTGATCAAATCAACAAAATCAGTGTCAGTTGCCGTCCTCGCGTTAAAGTCCCCCAAAAGACATATATATTTAGATTTATTTGAAAAAGACAAGTATTCCTGTTGCAATTCACTAAAAACGTCTTCAGATGAGTATTTGGTATACTCTGGTGGTATATATACAACACCAAAAAATACGGGCTGATCTGTTTTAAAGAGTTGCTCACTACATTTGAACCACATAACATATTTACTGTCAGTATTAACAATGTCTATATGTTTTGCTAAATTATCTTTAAAACCTACCATGATACCACCCGAACGGTTTTTTGTATTTTTTTTCCTATTTTTCATGACAAACTTGTAACCTGGTAAAGTTATTATATCTATATCGTCAGTTTTTGTCTCCACAAAACAGACTATATCATAATTCTGTATTAAGGTTCTAAATTCGGGATACTGTAGCCTCGTTTTGATTCCACAGCAATTCAAACATACGATTCGCAATAAATTATCGTTACTATTTACATTATTATATATAGAACTATTTGAAAGGGACGCAACACCTTCATAATCTGAATCTATTGATATACAATCCTTTATGTCAGAAGTGTTATTCATACTACCATTGTCACCTAGGGGTATGTCAGGGTTATCGCTCGCTTTTTCATCAAAATTACTAACTGATTGATTATGCCTCTCAACTCCGTTATCCTTTGTACTGCATGTACCTGTAATTGAGTGTAAATGCATATCAGAGCCTTTAATAAAATTTAAAGGTTTGTTTTCACTACTGATAATTACTCGGTTATTATAATATTGAAATAAATGTTCGAAATACAGTGTCTCATTTTCAAACGCAGAATAATAATCGCATATACTTAGATAACATACACATGGATCACATTTACACTCAATACAAGGGGTTGAAGGTATACAATGGATATTCTTATTGGTATTTAACATATGACATGCATCAATAGATATAACTGTTTTATTTTTATTAGAGTCATGAATATACTGTTTTTGCGCCCCATGGCTATTCTAGTAGACGTTTCCGGTGACTAGCGGAGATGAATCGGAACGACGTTGTCGCTTGTACGGTCTATCGGCCTCCTTTGGAGTTGTTAGGAGAGAGTCACGGTAACTAATTCGGTTTACGTGTGTTGCCTCATCAGTGTCATCGACAAAGTATTGCGAGCCGTTAATGAATAACTTGTCCCGAACAAGCACTGCATGTTTGCCCTGTCTCTTAGCGTCTTTCAGCACAGGATAAAGCTTTCTACGTTTATCCTCAATAGGTTTAGGGAACTGCTGATGTATTCCAAAAGGTGTGTTTTTGAGCCATGTCGCCTGATCAAGAACCATACGCCAGTCTTTATGGTACAAACATCTTGCGACTATCGGTCTCGGTCTATCGTTGTATCTCTTCCCGAAACGATGAACATTTCCAATCTCAATTTTGTGTTCGATTCCTAGTTTCTCAAATATAAATGTGCGTAGCTTTATCTCCACAACTTCTGTTGGTTGTTCTGCTAAATTTGAAAAAATGAGATTGTTTTTCATGGAGCGGCATTGTAAATCTATAACGGATTCCTGAAGCTCTCGGATCTCGTTGTTGGTAGGAATTTGTGATATACTGGTATTTCACGACTTTATCTTGGATTCTAAGACACGAATGCGCTGGTGTAAACATTCCATTTTTTCACTCTGGCTTCGATCTGCATTTGATTCATTGGGATTTTCTTCTAGTTTCTTAAGTCTTTGATCCTGATGAATGATGTTTCTAGTATTCGTCTTGATCTGTTTGTCGGCATTGTCAAAAAGATTGCTTACTCCTTGGCAGCTAGATTCACATTCCGTTACTTTAACGGTAAGATCAGTTGATAGATTCTCTAACTTTCTTACTCTCCCTGATACCGAGAATATTTCCTTCTTTAGGTCGTCGACGCTTTTTATCATCGTTGTTTCCATTATTTCTATTCTTTTGTCAATGTTTGTCACTATTTGCAGTATCATATTCAGACGGACATTGGGTTCTAATGTGTCACTATGCGCCGCTTCCACTATTTTCCTGCTTTCCGCAATGAGAGTAGATGTTTCATTCAATGACATTCTGTGGTTATGATTGGCTAATGGTAAGGTCAAAAGGTTATTTTTACTACGAAACAGTTATATATTTACTATGAGTCCAAAGTCCAATTCGATCTAACCATTTGTGAACTGTTTTCGAAAATGTTGTTTCAATTAGCCCCTGGGTATATCAAGGTATGGTCGCAATGAAATTTCAAAATACACAAAGAAAAAATGGATTCTGGAACCACCAAAAACAGAAATTTAAAGCATAATATATCGTAAAGTAAATAATATTCACATATGCCGAATATATGTCCAAAATTCCAAGCAGAACTATCCAAAATCATTAAATTTTAGCGAACGAGAAATGCACGTCATCTTGATCTATAATCTATAATCCCTAGTCCTGACCGTTAGCACACATATTATTTTTTTGACCCTATCTCTGATATGCTCAACATTTCGTAGCAAACCAGGTAACCTCAAGGAACGTTGCGAAATTAGCAATATTTCATGAAATACTAAATTAGGACTGTCAAGCTACCGAAAGACACATAATAATGTGAAAAATTAGATATAGTTTCGTAACAATCAGATATATTACAAACCATCCAAGTACCGTAGCATATCTGCTATAATTTTTTCCATTTGGCTTGACAATTTCTGAGAATAAGTTAAAAAAAAATATGGACAACAGATGACAGACACAGTCATAGTCATGATAATACATCAGTTAGTCTTTTTGGGCCAGTTGAGCTAAAAATCAGTAAACTTTCGTAATTTCAAATTTTTGAAACATCATAAAAATATTCAAATACATGTACATTGCATTTCAAGCACATTTGTTTTACATTATAATAAGAAGATGTGTCATGAAGATCAATCTGTTTCATCAATAGATCAATATTTACATGGATAACATGTTTAGCATCTTACCTTGATGCCCATTTATCATACTCTTAATATGTCACCAAGATGATTGAATGCATAACAATAAACAAAGACAGTTAATATGATACTCAGCTACTGAACTAAATCCAATGAAAACGCTGAATATTGTCCATCTTCTAAAATTATTATTAATGTAATATGCTGTATATATGCCTACAAAATATATTGTCAAAACATACAATGATTAAATAACACTTAAGTTTATTTGACCTGTCTATTAGTACTCAAAATCACACAATTGCAGGATAAATTCATTCTACAATTGTGTTTTATAGAAAAATGTTTTAAAATTAACAGTACTGTACAATGTATACATAACCAGGTCTGTGTTTTAAGAAAAAAACTTAATACCGGTATCAATGCTTATACAATTTGATCAGTACAATTTTTAATTATGTAAAGGTTTAATTTTACTGAACATGTTTTGGCATAACTAAATAAACTACAATATATTAAAAGGAATTAAACATCTGTCTTAATATATGTCTCAATAAAAATTTCTTTGATCAAAATTGGATTTAAATTACAATGTACATAATAGTTTCATTTCAGGTTTTGGTTTTATGGTTTTATGCATGGACCATGATTTGTTAGTTAGTATAAAGACAAACTGGATTTAGAGAATAACTAACTGATGTTAGATCAGTTTTAGCCCCTTGTTTATTTGATCAAATCTGTTATGTGCAAATTAATTTTGACCAACAATTTTTTCAGAAGCTTAGATGTTTATGAAATTGAAGTCATCCTCCCCAGTCCCTTGACAGAAGATATTTTGGAGGAAAAAAAAACCTCTGAAAAGGGATGTTATTCTCTGATAATACATACATACTTTTTGGTTGTCAATTATTAGTATGCATTGAGAATTGGTCCTACACAAGTTGCCAGAATGGACAATTTGCCTTTCCAAACCAAGGTGTTATGGAGAATGTATGTTACTTGTAAACCCATCAAGATATTTTTGGTATTAAGATTCAAACGTTTTTTAATGGTTTTCATCATTATAGTCATTATATTGATTATTTATCTATAAATTGTGTTCCACAACTTGCAAAAAGGGGGTGGTGGTGTCTGATTCACCTGTGCCTGTGGAAAAATTAGATACTGCATGCAAATCAAACATCTCGATCTTAAAAAAAAGATCACGAAAACGTTGGTATTAACATGATAGAGTTCTAGACTTATGTATCTTATTTTGATTCTCCATGTGCTTTCTTCAAGTTCGGTAGGTACGACCCCCTTTAATCAGTATCATTTGTTTGCTGTACATGTGCTTCAGGAGATTGTCATTATTAATTTAAACTAAGGGTTACCTCTCAGCTGTGGTAGAATGATTAAAGCAATAGAATAATGATGTACATAAAACTTACCAACAACACTAACTGTGGAGTAATCTCACACTGGTAAGATAAGTTTCAGCTATAAGGTTGGCACAAGTTATACACGTTTGTTAGGGTTGATGGTTCGGGGTAAATCTATCGCGCTATGAGGTCTTATCCCGGGTGTCTTCGGTATCCTTCGCAAGGTGATTGGCTGACTTAGTTCATATCCGTGGGAGATCGTAAATATGCGCTTTCCCAACGGACGTGATCTACCACACTCCTCCCTATCCAGTGATGCTGTGATCCTATGGTAAGCAGTAGTTTTAAATGAATTGTCCAGCATCCACAAAGGCTATTGTTAAGAGTTACTAGTAACTATTATAAATGATTCAGTAAGCAGCTTGAGTAATTTAGTGTGGTTTCAGGTTCCAAGTTCCTTTTGAGAAATATGCCGCAAGGTAGTGTTAGTTATGAACAGTTAATCCAATCAGCATTGACCATGAACAGCGAATTGCTTCCTAGCAACTTAATTAACTATAAAAAAATCTCACATCATGTCATTTCCTTAATGACAGAATAAAGCCACAAAAAGTGACCACCACTTTTATACAGTAACAATGACGCAACTTAACCGTAAGGTGCGAAAAGCAATCTAATTACACAATTCAATTATCAAAATCAATCCAGAATAATTAATTATTCTGTACAGCTGTTAAAATTGTGGTCCACCAAATAGCACACCGTAAAACATATAAGCATAAAAATTCAAACTATCAAATTCACACAATTCAACATAACACAACTCAGAATGATATCCAAGTATCACCTGGATACAACATCACAAGAGAATTGCCTCTAATTAAATCAATAAAACAAGATATGAAATTCCATTCATACATTATATACAGTATTTTACCAAAACAATAAAATCATGATAACCATTCATTAAGGCGTAAAGCCTTAAAATTCCCGTCCAAGAGTCTGGCACGAAATTGGAGATTCCCACTCATGTACATTTGTATAATGGCCTTCTTTTTCTTGGGACAAACATTGGCTTTCTTGCTTGACACCTTCTGCATCATAATTTTGATTTAATTGGCCTCCTTCATTCTGGACCAGATGTTGGCCATCTACTCTGATCCCTTCCCGTTTAAATGTTCTTTTCCAGAAGATATTTGAGTCAATGGACGTTCTGAAGAAGGCATGAAGCCTTTATTTTGTCTTGATATTGACTTTGACCTCTACCTTGATCCCTAAAATTCGGGCTCTGATAACCACCCCTATTAGGTGAAAATTGTTGTCTTCCGTTGGGAGAATACCATTCTGGCCTCAAGTTAACAGACAGTGGTGCTGATCTTCCATCAATATATGTCTGCACTGGTGATTGTGAGTGATATTGGGGCATATAACGTGGAGGTGACTTATACCCAGGCGTGTAGCCTGTAACGGGAGAAGATGACATTTGTCTTTCTGTCCTTCTTTCTACAACATTGTCCTCAACCGAGCTACTCAATATACCTACCAATGAGGATAATTTCTTTATTTCCTGCTCCAAGCATGTTAGTCTTTGCATATAACTGTTTTCCTTTTCCTTTGAGTTATGACCTTCTGTATCTAAAAAGGTCACTTGTCTTTGAGCCAAGGAAGGTTTTGCTGACCCACAAATAGCCTTCTGATTTGCTAGCGATTTCTTAACAAATTTAATGGCCTTGGACAAAGTTACTGGGTTTTTCTCCATTGCTTGTATTGCTGTTTCCTTTTCCTAGACCCCCGAAAAAATGCTTCTGTGGCTATGTCTTCTAAAGCATCGTCTTCACATTTTTCATATCCATCCAGTGCTAATACATATACTTTATGTGCAAAATCTTCCAAGCTTTCATTCTCTTGTTGTCTCACATATTGTTATTGTCGCCTCGCAGTAACCGGTTCTGGTTTCTTACTAAGTCTTCGTGTCATTTTCTTTCTTAGTGAATCATAGTCATCATCTTTATTGACTTTTCTTGCATATTCTAGAGCGATATCTTTTAAACAATCTAGCAATCTACCAGTTTTCCTTCTATTTCTCCAGTGTCTTCTATTGGCTGTTCTTTCAAATGGATAAATGAAGGTTTCCCATGATGGCTTACCAGTCCCGTCAAATGTGGACATTTTTGGATGTTGTGGGCTTTTAGAACGGCATCTGGACGAGTCTGAAGATGAGCTTCCCGATTGCTGTCCATAACTAGAATCGGTTGAGGATGAGGAATATCTTCTTGTATGTTTCTTTGTTGAAGATTTATTAATTCTTTTTGAAGTAAAGCTTTTGACTTTTTGGGCTACTGCGTTATCCTCTTTCCTTGACCTAGACATCCCTCTTGACCTGTTGCTGGAATCATATGAATTTGCCTTTACTTTAGTCTTCTTCATTTATTGACTGTTTTTCCACCTGGTATTGTTGTACTACCGAATAGTCATTGAAAAATGAATCATCTTTAATATTTGGTGTACTAGTCACTGCCATTGATGTTTTATTAGGCTGGTGAGTAGTGCCCAAATTATTTATAGCTTCCAGCAGTCTATTATTTGAAGCGGCTTGCTTACTGCTTTTATCTTCATTTTTATTATGTATCTTTCCTTCTGGTTCAGTAATGGCTACAGCTAATCCAAATAATACATCTTGTATTTCACCTTGTTTTTCTACCATTTCAGAAGTCATTTCCCTCTTGCATAGATTAATTCGTTCATCCAAGTCTCGTTTTTATTCATCTAATACCTGAGTATTAACTACCAGTTTATGAACAACATCTTCTGACAAATGGTCAAATTGTTCCCTTGTTTCTTTTCTTTGTCTATCAACTACTTCTTCCATACTCTCTAGTTTAATCTTCAAGTCTATCATTTGAACTGGCATTTCACCTTTGACTTCACTCGACACTTCAATTACTCTGCTGTCAAGTGTAGAACTTTTTTTTATTTAAGATGTCTATGTCATTGTTAATTTCTATAATGGTTGTTTCTTGAAGTTTTTGTAACCTTTTGTCAGTGTTTCTAACAACCTCTTCCCTGGAATCTTAAAGTTGTTCAGCTATTTCTTTCTTTAAATTAATAGAAAAAGTTTGCAACTGTTGTGTAATATTCACAGGTGTTTTTGAAAGTTTAGCTATTTCCTCATAATTTTCTCTGATTTCAGTCAATAGTTCATTTTTAAAATCAGTTGACAATTCTTTCTTTAGATTTTAAAGATCGATTTGTGTTGCAAAATTTTCTTTACTTTGGGATGTTTGTTCAATAACCGATAATGCTTCCATTATCTTAGCATGTGCGTCTTGTAGTTCGATCTGAGTTGTCTTGACAGATCTAACTTCATCCACCAGTTCATTTTTTTTAGCTCAGTTGACAGTTCTTTCTTTAGATTCTGAATATCAATCTGTGTTACAAAATGTTCTTTACTTTGAGGAGTATGTTGAATAACTGATAAGGCTTCCATTATCTTAGCTTGTGCCTCTTGTAATTCAATCTGAGTTTCTTTGACTAATTGCAGGGTAGGTTCAAGTTGTGTTTTGATTTCATCAGCTAATTCTTTTTTTGTGACAATTGGATCAAAATCCACCACGTTTTGGGATATCAACTCTTCAAACTCCTCCATTGATGCACCTGTGCATTCCACAAAATCTTCTTTCAACAATATTCCCTTTTCATCTCTTTTCCTAATTAATCTTCTTGACTTAGACTGATCTATACTATTGATTGATCTAAACTGTGCATCTGTAGCAAATTGCAGGTTGATTGGTCGTCGTTGAGCCATAACTATAGTTTGAGTATTATTGTTACTATCTAAGTAACTAATTAATATTTATATGGATAAGTAGATGAAAATAACTCTGTCAGATACAGCAAGGTGTGAAACCTTAACTGGATATTACAATCGAATGTTGATTTAATTTAAATCGTAAGGCAGGTAGCCTTAAGATAATTTGCAGGTATATGTATTAATTCTATTTATATTTCCGCAACAGCTGACAATATGTTTGTTTTGATTTTAACAAACAAACTTCCGGTCTATATAATGACTGCTTCCTTCTTGTCCAAAAAATATTGGGGGGAAAATGGCAGCTGTTTTATCAACTGACCAAAGAAATATAAACATTGGTTTTTGACAATAAATGTTTTATTTACTGTCATACATAAATAATACACTCATAGGAGGGTATGTATTTTCTATTGTTATGTATGTATATCTTTTTCTTACTGTCAGTGCTATTTGACAATAATAGACAGCTCGCAACACGTGGTATTTGAGCCGCGAATTTAAACAAAAAGTGCATTTAAACCGTATATCGACGACGCCATTGTGGTAGAATGATTAAAGCAATAGAATAATGATTTACATAAAACTTACCAACAACACTAACTGTGGAGTAATCTCACACTGGTAATACAAGTTTCAGCTATAAGCTTGGCACAAGTTATACACGTCTGTTAGGGTTGGTGGTTCGGGGTAAATCTATCGTGCTATGAGGTCTTATCCCGGGTGTCTTCGGTATCCTTCGTAAGGTGATCGGCTGACTTAGTTCATATCCGTGGGAGATCGTAAATATGCGGTATCCCAACGGGCGTGATCTACCACACAACATCATTTGTCTGCAACTGCCGATATGTACATTTTCCCTTTTTTGTGAAATTCTGCTACATAAGTATCATATTGATGGTAAACATGTGCGTGTGTATCATTCTGTTATTTGTCAACAAACAAGCTTTTTGGCGATGGCGATTTCCAAATATGGGCATTGAAGGGGTGGAGCTTAGCAAGACTGACAAGCGCCAAAAATCATATATTGCAATTGCCGTATTCAAAATAATGATATATTCACAATCTGGATAGTCAATAAATATATTTGTCATACTGCAATAGAAAATCTAAGTGATCCGATTGGTTATTTACTCGATTTTACTAATCCATATTATACGGCTCTAGCCGGTAATATGAAAGCACGTGCCAAGAAAGATAACTCATTTTGAAATCATACGTAATCAAGATGGCGACCCCCAGGTTCGCCTGTCACTCTGACGCCGATATTGAGGCAATTCTAAATCATTTGTTATTTTTCATGAGACAATACATGTATAGTAGTCATGTTCTTTATTTAGGCTTTACATAGGTAATATGGACCCATGGTATTGCAGTATGACAAATTCGTTATATAGGCTTTAGACAGGTAATACGGGCTCATATAACCTGTCTGAGTTGCATATTTCCCTCGCCTTCGGCTCAGGAAATATAAAACACAGACAAGTTATATGAGCCCGTATTACCTGTCTAAAGCCTATATAACTAATAATGTTAATCTTACTGTCACAAAACGAACAAGGAATAAGTGCATTAGATCTGCAGAAGCACATTTTTTCCTTCGGGCAGTTCACCCATGAAGAGTACGTTTCCATGGATGCAACATCATTACGTAAACTATTACAAAGGGGAGCAACTCGTATGAAACAAACCGACGTGAAACAGCCTTAACACATCCGCGGAGACTTTGTTGTTTTTGTTTTTTTTATTTCAGATGTATTTTTGGGGTACCTGTAAAGTGCGAAACGAAATAAAATCGGAACGCAACGAAACGAAATGAAACGAAACGAAATCAAACAAAACGAAACGAAACCGATCAAAACGAAACGAAACCGATCGAAACGAAACGAAACGAAATTTTTCCAAAACGAAATGTAACGAAAAAAAAAATGAAAAATTAAATATGGCATGAAGACTAAGAGGGTTTATAATATATTGATTATCCAAATTTAGAAGACTTCAAGGGTTCCCGGTTTTATACTATAATGATTATCCAAATTTATTTTACCTCAACATTTTTTTTCTATATGAAATTTTAAACAAATGATAGAATTACTACTTTCAAATACTTGATAATAAAACTTAGATGACTGTTGTCAGGTCAATAGTTTCCAAACTGTTGCCGTCTGAAAAACTCGCAGACTTTTTGTAAAGTACTCCTTTCGATTGAATTTTTGATTATCACAAGGTCGCTTTCAACCAATGGAGTGACATTTTTTCGGGGACTTTTTTTACACAATTTATTGTTACTGTACAGTCGATATGAGACAGAAATTATAGAGCATGGACATGCTGGGTGGTTGAATTTCTCGGATTAGACTCTATACTGGTGTGACATTGGACAACCCAGCAGGTCCCAAATGCGGAGCAGAGGCCGCTTAACATTTCGGAGCACCTTGGCATATACTTGGTTTTTCAAAGGTTAAAACATATATCGTTGTTAGGATGCAAGGCAACGCACAGTCATGTATTTTTTTCCCTCACGGTTTGTGAATTCGTGCTATTAAAGCTTTTATTAGAGACAGCATGACTAATGTGTATGAAAAAAGTATGGCTTTTTGTCGGAGAACCTTTTTGTCTTAAGATACATGTAGTTGTCAGTTAACTTCGATTATTCAGTTGTGAGACCCTACTCGTTTTCAATTTGTTTAAACTTGTTCAATCTGTTGTTGATCTTGTATGCTTCTTGTTTTGTCTCGTATTAGACACTGGTTCGTTCTGATTTTTACTGTGTCTTATTTGTTCTTATTTTTTTATCACTGGTCTGCATTCAGGGGGAGGGTTGAGTACTCATGTAACTGATGTAACCCGTCATATTTCATGTGCTTGTCCCAAGTCAGGTGAATGTTGGCCAGTGATTTTACCCGTCTGATTTTCATCTTTTAGTTTCATTTATTGTATTTGCTAATAAGATGTTCGGCGGTTTTTTTCGTTTTGATTTTGTACATATTTGTTTATATATTCGGGGCCTTCTAGAGGTGACTGCGTAGAATGAATATACTCATCATTCATTGAAGTTTGTACAGTGTTCTTTAATAGTAATTTTCTTTTGGTCTTTCTAAAAAAATGCATTGGTGAAGAGTAGGCGATTTTCTCTTTGTCATCTACCACATATCCGTCCTTTGTATAATAAGTCATTAGATAGAAATGTACATGTACTCTTCATTCACCAAAACTTTAATACCAGTAGCCCTTCAAATGACCTTAAGTTTTTAAATGGTGAATTTGGGACACTGACTTTGATAAATCTTTGAAGGAAGAACCGATGGAGGAGTTGATTAGCACATACCCTCGATGTGTACAAATATGGGATGAGTGGAAAATATTGAGATGTGGAATAAATGCCCATGAGACAACGATTCAACAATACAGCAAAATACAAAATCTTACATAGAGAACGCCAAGCAGTCTTCAACAATGGACTAATGCTCACACTGCTTTGTTCTCTGTTAATGGCCAGAATAGACAAAACTAAATGTTCGAAATAGATTATGTTCATACCAGTAGAATGTCGTGATATTTTCACGATAAACTCAACTGAAAGGGCCAAATTCCTGGATTTGAACTTCTTGTTTATCATCCTATTTTTAAGCATTTTCTTGCAAAATGCTCATCATGAGTTTCAATCAATGCTGATCGTATGGCGGTTGGAATTACAACTACCTGTGCAATCAGTGCCTATCACCACTTAAGTTGTGAGTTCGAACCCCGTTCATGACAAAGTGTACTCGATACAACCTTATGTGATAAAGTTTGTCAGTGACTTGCGACAGGTCAGTGAAGTACTCAGGTTTCCTCCACCAATAAAACCGACAGAAACGATATAACTGAAATATTGTTGAAAATGGCATTAAACACCATAAAGCTAAACCAATAAAAACAGTATGTGTGTTTCTGCTAATATTCTTGAAAAAAGTATAGGATATGTACATGTAGGCGGGCAAAACTGTTCTAATGTTTTACCTATGGTTTACTGGACAAGGGTCTGACTAACAGGTCATGCCCAAGAAATGGCAATACAAACATTGGGGTCAGCAATAAAGTATTAGGGTCAGCAATAAAAACTTTAGGGTAAGCAATAAAATATTCGGGTCAGCAATAAAAACTTTAGGGTTAGCAATAAAATATTAGGGTTGCTAGAGTGAGCAGAAACACTAGTATTTTTTTTTATATATAGCTCAGTATTATTAATTATATTCCTGCTTGGAGTTAATAAATTATAATTTTATTACAATCTAATTAAAATTAGATCTCCGCACTTGCTCCCTATTTTCTATCGGTCTTTTGTAGTCATCGCGATAGAAAATAGGGAGCAAGTGCGGGGATCTAATTTTAATCAGATTGATTTTATTATTGACGAAGTCTAATTTATTGTATCATGTCATACAGTTATTATATAACACTACCTATAATTCACAATTTTTTTTTTTTTTTTCAGAATGGTTGGACTTGTCTTGCATACCACAAATGTTAAAGATCAAACATATTTTGATGAAATGGCACCTTCTGTAAAGAAGTTTAAAAATAAACAAAAAAGTTCTTGTAAATTCAAAACGAACTACAAAAAAAATTGAAATTTTGTAGAAATAAACGTCAAGACTTGTTTACACATAAATTATAATAATCTAGTAATTTAAATAGTACAGTAATACAGTAGTCATGGCTACTGCAGTGTCAGTAAACGTTGAACGACATGCTTCTTCCTTGATTGTCGCGTTGGAATTTTATCCACAGATGGCAATTAAAATGATACACAACTGCCAGCCGAATATGGTTTTGATAATGATACAAAATTATCCAAATAATAAATTTATGAAATCTCTTAATAATTCAGAAAAAAAATTAATATCAACACTAAGCACTGATGGATTTAAAAAGTTGGACATATCACTTTTGTACAAACTGATACGAGGTTTTAATTTAGTCCCTGAACCTTCACAGAAATGGGGAAATAGACCATCAGCCACAAATATAAACCAAGGAGATGATATGGAAAGAATGAGACATAACCGCAACGAACTTTTTCATCAACCAAAAGGTGGTTTATCAGAAGAAGAAAGAGACAAATTTTTCAAAGAAAGTATGGAAATTGCATGTCGTGTGGACAACTTTATTGGTGAATCTACTAACTTTATTGGTGAATCTACTAGTAGCTTTGAAGCACAAATACGAAATGCCCAGATATATCGCTCTAATTGTTCACAAGAAAAAGACACACAAGCACTTGAAAAGTGTGTAAAACTTCAACGTAAGTTTAATATTCCCCAAATTACAGAAACAATGCTTACCTTTTGAAATGCCAAGTGAGCTTTGCTATCATCTCCTTTGAAGCCTCTCGGCCAAGTTCAAATCCAACTTTGCAGAGATTGTCCTTGGGTGGTACTCTTTATTCTTTAAATATTGTAACTGGCAGCCCCACCTATATCTAAAATGACCACTTTAACATCTATTACTAAAAATAGGAATTTCTTAAAAATGATACTTTTTTTTTACTGAAATGGGCTGGAATAAAAACTAAAATTGATGTACATTATAATGAGTTGATTAACACTAATATGTAACCCAGTTTTTGGGGTTAAAATTTGCAATTCGCACCGATACCCACCTGAAGTGTTAAGGTTTGTAGACACCTATCCAGTGACTGTTATTTCAGCGTTCAATTCCTTATTGCTGCATGCCTTTCCTCCCCAATGAGTTTGGTGGACATTATAAACAATTACTGTGAATAACATCCATTCACTGCAAATTAGGCATAATTTGAACACAATTATTAAAAAGACTTTTCCTGTAAGTTTTGGAATTTTTGTTATCATTATAATTTTTATTTTATTCATATTCAGAACAACTGAAGGATATTCATTTATATTATGGCGATGACATTGCTGTAAAACTAGGACACCAAGATTTACCTGGTATGTATAAAAATAAATGATTTAATTTGATGTGAATACTGCCATTTGATTGGCTGATCCGCCTGGAGAAAATTGATTATACTTGATATTTGATAACCTTGAAAATTAACTTGGTGTTAAACAATAATCACTCACTCCCTATTATAAGAAAATTGTACTCAAATTCTTTATCTTTGTAGAAAGGGTACCATTTAACCAGTCATAAGGGAAATAACTCTAATAAAAACAGTCTAATTTTAGAATCAAATCAGGACTGTGCAACAGGTCTATTAGATATCATTTCAATCTCACACATTTTACAGGGTAAAAGTAAAAATATCAGTTCATATTCAAAAGAATATGTAAAGTCAATTAAAGGGTTAAGAGATGCAGTCCTCACAATGAGCACCAGTCCTCCGGCCCAGCACCAGCAAAAATTTGTTCGGACCAGCAATTTTTGTCAATTTTTATTCAGAACTAGATAAAGATAAATTGATTCGGACCAGTAAATTCAAATTTTCATTTTAAGGTCTGGGGATGTTCTTAGTAAGTAAAGAGGAAATAGAAATAGTGATTTAATTGAAAAGAAAAAAAAAACATTTTTTGCTTGTTTGATGGTGCTTAACGCCACCTTCAATAATATTTCAGTTATATTGTAGTGGTCAGTTTTATTGGTGGAGGAAAACAGAGGACCCGGAGAAAACCACCGATCTGTCGCAAGTCACTGACAAACTTTATAAAAAATATATAGTAATTAAGCAGAACATATGTTATGCAAATTATATTTAGGAAATTTAAAATCCATCTTCAAGAAACATTTTATAATTGTAATAATATACAGTAAAACCTGTCTAAACTGAATCTACTTGGAGCCAACGTTTGTGGTTGTAATAGACAGGTGTTTTGATTATACATGTTAAAGTAACCAAGATTTCCTACGTTGGGACTTCATTTAAAGTTCTGTTGATACAGGATTCTAGTTTATTCAGCGTAAACAGGTTTCACTGTATCTTTTTCTATATTCTACTCACATTGTTTTTGTTTTGTTGATTAGCCACTGATTCTACTCGATGCTCAATATATATTAGAGATCCAAATATGAATGTGGCTGACATCATAGAAATGTTGGAACACATGAAGAAGAGCCTTAATGAAGGGACTTGTCAGATAAAACTGCTGAAAGCTGAAAGTGGAAGTCTTGTTCTTCACGTTGAAATAAATAACCTTTGCTTCATAACAAAAGATTCTCTTCACAAAGCGATTGCAGAATTTCTGCGTAGAGTGTTTACCTTCATCGGTGGTAGTTTAGACCAGCATATTATGGAAGTAGTTTTAGCTGAATGTGACGGTTATATTATCTCAGGTTTGGTTTATCATTATGTACATTTTCGCTTTGAATTAATTGTCTTCCAGTGAAGGGCCTGGGTGACCCATTGAGTTGGATTACCTAAGCACTCATACAAGTCTATCACCAATACGGCGTGGGTTCGCGCCCAGCTTTGTAAATTACAAAAATGGTGCACTTGACTCGTGGCCGCAAGTGATAAAGTTTACCAGTTGCTTGCCCATGATCGGTGGTTCTATCCGGGTACTCCGGCTTTTTCCACCACTAAAGCTGGTTTCCATGATATTATAGCTGAAATATTGCTGAACGTGGTGTTTAACACCAATAAATAATGAAATCAAATCAGTCTGCATGTCAAATGGATCATTTTCTGACCCTATCCAAAATGTTGTCTTTTCCTTGTGGGTATAGATATATCTGTTGTTTGTTTGATGGTGTTTAATGCCACTTTCAACAATATTTCAATTACTAGTATATCGTGGCTGTCTGTTTTATTGATGGAGGAAACCGGAGGACCCGGAGAAAACCACTGACCTATCGTAAGTCACCGACAAATTTTATCACATAATGTTGTACACTTTGCCCTGATCGAGATTTGAACTCACAACATCAGTGGTGATAGGCACAACCTGTCATGGGCTGACAAATCTGAACGTCTATCTCAGTTGAGAGCATAATTCTTTTATTATATTTTCCACAGTGGCAACACATATATGAAAAAAATAATACTATAACATTGTTTTTCTTCCATCTAATATTGTGGCATTGTTCTCATCACTGCAGAACGTCCATGGAGACATGAATAGTTCCTAGAGGAAGTGGATTCAAGGAATTTACTACAATCTGATACCACCCACTGCATACTTATTCCATATCGCTACTTTGGTGTTAAACACAACAAACTTTATCTCTAATGGAGGCCATTTCCTTGGTATTAATGAGACAGTTATGGGGACAAAGATGACACCTTCATATAACCATTATACATCGCTCGGATGAATATTTTAAAGAAAATATACCGGTATTATAATAGCCAACAAACTATGGCGTCCATGAATTATTTCTTAAATACTCTCTCCCATTAAAGCTTGCATTATAACAATTTGACCATCAATAACCGTGTTCCTCTTCATTTCCGGTTTTCCGTGATTTTCACTAAAAAAAACCCACATATTTCATCCAAAAATACCATTTTCTGCTATTTATATTTATGTTTATGTATATTGTTAGTACAAAAACCTTGTATTGCAATTAGTTGCAGGTTGGGCAATTCTTAGGGCTAAATTGACAAGACTATTAAGGGGATCAAGTGAGGTTTTGTTTGTTTGTTTATTTGATGGTGTTTAATGCCACTTTCAACAATATTTCAGTTATATCGTGGCTGTCAGTTTTATTTGTGGAGGAAACCAGAGTACTTGGAGAAAACCACCGACCTGTCGCAAGTCACTGACAAACTGTATCACATACATTTGTAATGTTGCACACCTCCCCCTGATCGAGATTCGAACTCAGAATCAGCGGTTATAGGCACTGATTGCATAGGTAGTTGTAAATCCATCCATCATACGATCACAGCCATTGTTGGGGCCAAATTGACAAGACAATAAGGAGATCAAGTGAGAGATTTGATTTATATCATCAGATTGAAAATATTTTATGCTTACTATATTTTTTATGCCATATTCAGTTTTAAATCTGTCTTTTTTAGATAATGAAGAGGAAAATGATGAGTATTTAAATGATCAAGAGCCATCAGTATTGAAACTTGATGTGATGGTAAGGAATACAGCTCTACAAAGTAAGACAAATTTGTACCGAGACGTACATGGTTTTATCAGTAAGATCCTGGTTGCAACAGATAAGGATGTAGCATCAACAAATGGATCACCTCTTGAAGTAATAATGACAAGTCAACGCGTTGGTGGTGTGACTCTGGGTAAGCATTCAGCAAATTTATATTTTATAAAATTTAATTCCAGGGATTTTTATATGATCTCAAAACATTTGCAGTTCTGGGTCTGTCGTCGTGATTGGTTGATTAGATTTTTGGTGTTTTAACGGCACTTTCAGCAGTATTTCAGCTATATAATGGCACCAGTTTTAGTGGTGGAGGAAGCCAGAGTACCAGGAGAGAATTACCTACCCTGAGCAAGCAACTGGTAAACTTTATCACTTGCGGCTGCGAGTCGAGTGCACCCTTTTTTGTAATTTACAAAGCTGGGCGCGAAACCACGCCGTATTGGTGATAGGCTTGCATGAGCTGTTAGATCCAACGACTTAAATCATTGAGCCACCCGGGCCCCTCGTCGCGATTAGTATCTGTCTGATGACAAAATGGTTTCCATGCAATGACTTTATTATTAGTTGACCAATCCTTCTGAATTTTCAGCACAACAATTTATGGCACAGAATAACTGTTGGGATCTATATTTTTGGGGGGTATTTTAATCATACCCGTTTCCAAACAAGAGTCTATAAGGTGCAAAAATACGAAAAAGGAGATATTATCACGTTATCCATCGATCTTTCTCCTGTCTGGGGTCAGTATTTTATCTTATGGGTCGGTTCCATATTGTATGTACTGATTCCTTGTCCAGATTTTATACGTGTACAAATTGGGTTGATTTCGACAAAAAAATAAGTCGGAAATCCCCCTCTGAAACCATTGCACTAATTTGATCCAATTATATATTAATGTAGGACATGTAGAACTATTGGAAATATGCAAAAAATTTCTTCTCAGCAAAATTATATTATAAAACATTTTATTTCTATAAATGAAAATTTTCTAGACATAGACTTGGATAAGAGCATTATGTCAAAAGCAACTTATGTGTTTAAATGAATTTTTCGGATAACAGCCTCTTTTCCACGCATGAATGAAATTCTGCACTTGTCCAGCTGATAGTTGCAATAATAAATGTCAAAATATGTTGATGAAACAGGCATAAAATAATTAAACTAGACTATATAGGATAAGAGAAGGTAAGCAGTAAAAACATTTTATGATAAATAGTGCATATGTTGGATTATATTGTCATCAAAGTTCGTTGTTAATCAACTTGGCTTTAGTTTTATAGTACGATGATAACAATGATGGAATAAAAGTTTGTTTTTAAATTCCATGAGGTGTCAGATGATTATGAAGATATTTAGAATGACAGATGATTTCGATATAAGCTCAATGCACTTCTTCAGCAAATTTATTTCAAATAATAGATAATGAAAATAAAACCATGAAAGCACATGTTATCTTCTCTTATACCTTCTCCATGTTTTTAGCTCCCCTTGCCAAAGGCAAAGAGAGCTTTTGCCATCACTTGGCGTCCGTCGTCCGTCATCTGTTAGCTTTTCACATTTTAATCTTCTCCTCTGAAACCCCTCAGCCAAATGAACTGAAACTTGGTAGTAAGCATATATGGAAGGTCCTCTATAAAGATTGCTAATTTCATCCCGATCTGTTAACAAACATGGCCGCCACAGGAAACTCTTGTTTCTGATTGGCTGATTTAAAAAAAAATTCTCTTCTGAAACCGCTTGGCTAAATGAACCGAAACTTAGTAGAAAGCATCTATGGAAGGTCCTCTATAAAGATTGCTCATTCCTTCCCGATCCATTAACAAATATGGTCACCACAGGTGATTCTTATTTCTGATTGGCTGATTTTTTTTAATTCTTCTTCTCTGAAACCGCTTGGCCAAATGATCCGACACTTGGTAGGAAGCATCTATGGGTGGTCCTCTATAAAGAGTACTCATTTCGTTCCGATTCCATTAACAAACATGGCTGCCACAGGCGATTCTTGTTTCTTATGGGCTATTTCTAAAAATCTTCTCCTCTGAAACCACATGGCCAAATAATCCGCAACTTGGTAGGAAGCATCTATGGAAGATCCTCTATAAAGATCGCTCATTCCGTCCCGATCCATTATCAAACATGGCCACTACAGGCAATTCTTGTTTCTGATTGGTCGATTTCTAAAAATCTTCTACTCTGAAACAGCTTGGCCAAATGGACCGAAACGTGGTAGGAAGCATTTATGGAATGTCCTCTATGTAAATTACTAATTCCGTTTTGATCCGTTAACAAACATGGCCGTCATAGGCAATTCTGGTTTCTTATGGGTCGATTTCTAGAACAGCTTTTTCTCTGAAACCGCTTGGCCAAATGATATGAAACTTGGTAAGAAGCATCTATGGCAGGTCCTCTATAGAATATGCTCATTTCGTTTTGATCCATTAACAAACATGGCGTCCACAGGCAATTCTTGTTTTAGATTGGTCGATTTTTAAAAATCTTCTTCTCTGAAACCGCTTTGCCAAAATGAACCGAAATGTGGTGGGAAGCACCTATGGAAGGTTCTGTATTAAGTTTCCTCAAAGCAGAATGAAAGGTGAGCGACACAGGCTCAGCTCAGTCCTGAACCTCTAGTTACATTATCCTGCTTGTATTCTTGTGAAAAAGAATATACACTGTAATCATTTAATGATAAAAATGAAATAAGAACAATTAGGTATAATCTTATTTGATACACATAATTGAAATGATAAATTTTGGCAAAATAATATGGGGCATCCCTTTGGCCCCTCTTCTTCTTATGAGATGTCAGCGTGTGATGAGAGTTTATAGCTATTAATTTGGAAAAGATGTTATCTTGACCAAAGTGTCTGCCATTTTCATTGATTATTTTAATTACTCACCAGGCCGTAGCTACCATTGAGGCAAGCGAGGCAATTGCCTCACTAAAAATTCCGTCATTTTTTTTAATAAATGATTTACAAAGGTGTCTTGTGTATCCTTTCATGTTGATCTTACCTCAGTAGTTTGAGGTTGTTCCTATCGTATAATCTTGATAACTTTATTCAATGCACAATTTTACCCCGAAGGGTTGAAGGCATATACAACTTTACAAGGAATAGATACAAATTAAACAACGTACACAAGTCATAGTCAACCTATTCCGTATACATGTATATGTTATTGTACGTCGGAGTTCACTCGGCACCAAACAGCATATGTCCCTCATTTAGTTACATTAAGTACAAAATTATAAAATGCACCGTGACGTCTTCTTCTTCACCCGTTAAGAACTACTAGCAATGAAATACATATACCGGTACTCGAGATAACGGATATGATTATGAGGTAATGACACGAAAGACGTTACAAAATCACTCGATGTAGTATATTACAAAAAGATTTTCGGTGCTCACCGCACGATTTTCAATGCAACGTGACCAGCACCCCCTCCCCACATACACAACATGAAGCCGGTGGCTCCAACATAAGAGCAATCACATCAAAATGTTCATCTAGATCCAAGGCATCAGCCTCCTTTCACAATGATTCCTTTTTCCCTTGCATCGATACCTTAGGCGTTGCTTCATGGTTGCACGGTCATCAGTAGCAAGGTCGCCTAAATATTGTAGGTCGCTAATAATTCACCACAGTTTATAGTTAGAAGTGCTAAAAAATGCAGTGAACATTGCACGTCGTTTTTAGAACTCGAAAAGCTGGGGGATACTACGCTGGATTCATTGATGCTCTGACAGAAGCGGGGGAATATCGTGTAGCAGAGTTAGTTAAAGGTAAATTGATTTTTATGTGTATGATTTGTAGATCGTTGTTTGTCCTTTTTCTTTTGGCTTTTGCGTTGTCTGTTCTTCTTCGATATACAGATTCTGATTACCTCTTTGGTATCTTCAAACTCTTCATGAATTTGTGTCGGAACTTTTTCAACTTTGATATAAGCATTTTGTTGGTTTGGTACAGGCACATTAATAAAAACAATTATATAGATCAAAACCCTATGTCTTAGTGAAATGATGCGGTAATGCAAGTGTTTAGTAGTTTATAATTATTTTATTTGATCAATGATACAAAGAGGATCAGACACAAGTTTTACCAACTTATGGAGTCTTCTCCTATATTTACAATCATTATTACATTATATTGAGCATGCACAAGAAAACAAGAAAAATACAATTTTATCAAATAATATAGCTGAAAATAGTAAACGAGTAAAAAGAAATGAGGAAAAAGTATGTGTGTGTGTGTGTGTTAGGATACTGTAATTAAAAAATGCCAGTGTAGAAAGTTAATAAAACACTCTATGGTTAATATGATTTTTTGGTGAAAGGATATACGAGTGCAAGCAGAATAACACAAACCTGCTGCAATAACTGACAAGTTTTATCACTTACAGTTATACAGATCATACCGCGCTACAAGCTTGAATCGAACTCAAAATTTTTGACGATCCTCTATTTCATCAGCCGATAATAGTAATCACCATGATATAAATAGAATAACGGCAATTGTGAAGGTCGAGACAGACATTATCAGGAGTATCGCAGCGAGTCCGATATGACGAAATGTGATGCTAGTGATAATGTATGTCGAGATCTTCAGAACTGACGTTATTGTTTTATCGGTAACGTCATAATGGATAAAGATAAAATGTTTAAATTACCGATAAAAAATAAATATTTTTCATAATGGTATTACATGCCATACCTCTGACATCAAACATAGAATGTAAATAAACTGTCAGTCATAACACGTTGTTATCTTTACAAGCACAAATTAAAATTATGCATGTACTGACTGTTGCTGTCATGTTCTTGCATTCTGAAAGGTTTTGGGAAGAGTCGCCTGTCAAAGTTACAATGATAAAAATCACCATTGCATAAATGTCCGTGAAATACTGAGATTTCCAAGTGAAAGTAAACCGATATTTCACTCAGTAAAATGAAAACGTTTATATCACCGTGAGACGTCATAGTCACAACGTCGCTACAATCGAAAATATCCTTGAGCGTCAAACAATGAAGAGCTAGTTCTTTTTGAGAACGTCTTAGTCATGCAAACAAAATAGTAAAATATGTGTTATAAACAGTATCTTGGTGTTGCCGGTTCTCGATAGCGTAAGAAACATTTCTCCCGTGTGTCCCTTAGAAACAATAATTTTTTAACAAAATTGTTTTTGCTTGTTTGGGTGGTCCTCTATAAAGAGTACTCATTTCGTTCCGATTCCATTAACAAACATGGCTGCCACAGGCGATTCTTGTTTCTGATGGGCTATTTCTAAAAATCTTCTCCTCTGAAACCACATGGCCAAATGATCCGCAACTTGGTAGGAAGCATCTATGGAAGATCCTCTATAAAGATCGCTCATTCCGTCCCGATCCATTATCAAACATGGCCACTACAAGCAATTCTTGTTTCTGATTGGTCGATTTCTAAAAATCTTCTACTCTGAAACAGCTTGGCCAAATGGACCGAAACGTGGTAGGAAGCATTTATGGAATGTCCTCTATGTAAATTACTAATTCCGTTTTGATCCGTTAACAAACATGGCCGTCATAGGCAATTCTGGTTTCTTATGGGTCGATTTCTAGAACAGCTTTTTCTCTGAAACCGCTTGGCCAAATGATATGAAACTTGGTAAGAAGCATCTATGGCAGGTCCTCTATAGAATATGCTCATTTCGTTTTGATCCATTAACAAACATGGCGTCCACAGGCAATTCTTGTTTTAGATTGGTCGATTTTTAAAAATCTTCTTCTCTGAAACCGCTTTGCCAAAATGAACCGAAATGTGGTGGGAAGCACCTATGGAAGGTTCTGTATTAAGTTTCCTCAAAGCAGAATGAAAGGTGAGCGACACAGGCTCAGCTCAGTCCTGAACCTCTAGTTACATTATCCTGCTTGTATTCTTGTGAAAAAGAATATACACTGTAATCATTTAATGATAAAAATGAAATAAGAACAATTAGGTATAATCTTATTTGATACACATAATTGAAATGATAAATTTTGGCAAAATAATATGGGGCATCCCTTTGGCCCCTCTTCTTCTTATGAGATGTCAGCGTGTGATGAGAGTTTATAGCTATTAATTTGGAAAAGATGTTATCTTGACCAAAGTGTCTGCCATTTTCATTGATTATTTTAATTACTCACCAGGCCGTAGCTACCATTGAGGCAAGCGAGGCAATTGCCTCACTAAAACTTCCGTCATTTTGTTTAATAAATGATTTACAAAGGTGTCTTGTGTATCCTTTCATGTTGATCTTACCTCAGTAGTTTGAGGTTGTTCCTATCGTATAATCTTGATAACTTTATTCAATGCACAATTTTACCCCGAAGGGTTGAAGGCATATACAACTTTACAAGGAATAGATACAAATTAAACAACGTACACAAGTCATAGTCAACCTATTCCGTATACATGTATATGTTATTGTACGTCGGAGTTAACTCGGCACCAAACAGCATATGTCCCTTATTTAGTTACATTAAGTACAAAATTATAAAATGCACCGTGACGTCTTCTTCTTCACCCGTTAAGAACTACTAGCAATGAAATACATATACCGGTACTCGAGATAACGGATATGATTATGAGGTAATGACATGAAAGACGCTACAAAATCACCCGATGTAGCATATTACAAAAAGATTTTCGGTGCTCACCGCATGATTTTCAATGCAACGTGACCAGCACTCCCTCCCCACCACACACAACATGAAGCCGGTGGCCCCAACATAAGAGCAATCACATCAAAATGTTCATCTAGATCCAAGGCATTAGCCTCCTTTCACAATGATTCCTTTTTCCCTTGCATCGATACCTTAGGCATTGCTTCATGGTTGCACGGTCATCAGTAGCAAGGTCGCCTAAAAATTGTAGGTCGCTAATAATTCACCACAGTTTATAGTTAGAAGTGCTAAAAAATGCAGTGAACATTGCACGTCGTTTTTAGAACTCGAAAAGCTGGGGGATACTACGCTGGATTCATTGATGCTCTGACAGAAGCGGGGGAATATCGTGTAGCAGAGTTAGTTAAAGGTAAATTGATTTTTATGTGTATGATTTGTAGATCGTTGTTTGTCCTTTTTCTTTTGGCTTTTGCGTTGTCTGTTCTTCTTCGATATACAGATTCTGATTACCTCTTTGGTATCTTCAAACTCTTCATGAATTTGTGTCGGAACTTTTTCAACTTTGATATAAGCATTTTGTTGGCTTGGTACAGGCACATTAATAAAAACAATTATATAGATCAAAACCCTATGTCTTAGTGAAGTGATGCGGTAATGCAAGTGTTTAGTAGTTTATAATTATTTTATTTGATCAATGATACAAAGAGGATCAGACACAAGTTTTACCAACTTATGGAGTCTTCTCCTATATTTACAATCATTATTACATTATATTGAGCATGCACAAGAAAACAAGAAAAATACAATTTTATCAAATAATATAGCTGAAAATAGTAAACGAGTAAAAAGAAATGAGGAAAAAGTATGTGTGTGTGTGTGTGTTAGGATACTGTAATTAAAAAATGCCAGTGTAGAAAGTTAATAAAACACTCTATGGTTAATATGATTTGTTGGTGAAAGGATATACGAGTGCAAGCAGAATAACACAAACCTGCTGCAATAACTGACAAGTTTTATCACTTACAGTTATACAGATCATACCGCGCTACAAGCTTGAATCGAATTCAAAATTGTTGACGATCCTCTATTTCATCAGCCGATAATAGTAATCACCATGATATAAATAGAATAACGGCAATTTTGAAGGTCGAGACAGACATTATCACGAATATCGCAGCGAGTCCGATATGACGAAATGTGATGCTAGTGATAATGTATGTCGAGATCTTCAGAACTGACGTTATTGTTTTATAAACTGTCAGTCATAACACGTTGTTATCTTTACAAGCACAAATTAAAATTATGCATGTACTGACTGTTGCTGTCATGTTCTTTAATTCTGAAAGGTTTTGGGAAGAGTCGCCTGTCAAAGTTACAATGATAAAAATCACCATTGCATAAATGTCCGTGAAATACTGAGATTTCCAAGTGAAAGTAAACCGATATTTCACTCAGTAAAATGAAAACGTTTATATCACCGTGAGACGTCATAGTCGCAACGTCGCTACAATCGAAAATATCCTTGAGCGTCAAACAATGAAGAGCTAGTTCTTTTTGAGAACGTCTTAGTCATGCAAACAAAATAGTAAAATATGTGTTATAAACAGTATCCTGGTGTTGCCGGTTCTCGATAGCGTAAGAAACATTTCTCCCGTGTGTCCCTTAGAAACAATAATTTTTTACAAAATTGCTTTTGCTTGTTTGTCAAAACTAGTTCTTTATTTCTACCAAACCTAAACGTTCTACTCCTAGAAGTTACGAAGAAAACATAATTTTTGTGTATGACCTTATTTTTGACACTTTGTGTATTACGACACCAGTTCTCGATAAGTGTGTAAAATCAATTATGGAGGGCATGTTTACTAATAAAAAAGTGTTCCATTGGAGTTACACAATACAGAAATAACGTTGATATAAAGATAAAACTGATAAGATATGACCCGAACGGTGTTCCATGCTTTTTTTTCCTGAACATTATTATCGAGAACTGGTAATTTTTGAGAACAGGTGACTCTACGATACAGTAGTTACCCTCTTATAAGGACCCTCTTATCAGACCAGATTACAGATACTAACAAAATATCCCCCTCAAAAGAGGCAAGCTCTCTTATAAGACAAATTGTTCATTGTGGAAGTGGTGGACTTATAAGAGGGGTCTACTGGACTACTCTATAGTTACTGCGGTATTCCCAATTTCAAAAATAAATAACTCGTAACCGAAGAACAATGATAATGCACCCAAATGCTAATGCATGAGTAGTTATTTTATAGATATAAAAAAGATCATTTTTATATGTTAATATGATTAACTGAAGAAAAAAAGGGGAAAAACAGCAACAGACAAACAAAAACCCCAAAACAAATGGGAAATACCTATGACACTTAATTCCCAGTATACAGTTTAATTTTATATGTACATATCTTGTCCTTTGTCGTCTATAGTATTAAATACCATTGTATATTATTAATTAAATTCCAATTTGTAGGTTATCATTTAACGAGACATTAATTCCACACGAATTTCCAAGTGGTGTGATCCATTTAATAATTTGTAATTTTATTGATTGACTAAGATTGTATGCATGGATAAATTAAAATCAGCCTTATATCTCGATCATACCATACTGTTATTCATATTTATATGGTTATAATTCGATAGCTAATTGTTCCCAATGCACATATATAAAACAATTGTCAAATGTGTGGTGTTTGAACATACACAATAAAACTTATGGCAATATTTCATTGCAATTTCCAAATTATTTTAAATAGAATTTGGGAACAATACCATTTTAAGCAATATGATTATCAGCAAGATCAGGAAGTTACTGCTAGCCAAAACATTTTATTGTTATATAATTTTTCGTCATCCCATACAATATATTAAAATCATATAGTACTTGGATACAAGATAGATGATAAAAACTATCTTGCATTAAATTTTTTAATAACAGTTGTAGGGTTTTCCATCTACAAATCGTACTATATATCTGAACAGAAAACAAAGTATATTGATGTTTATAGAATATTTGCCAATGAATATATTAAAAGAATAAATGAAAATAAAACACTTCAAAAGTGTACATTTTTAATGAAAGTAAAAAATTATATAATAAATGCAAAATAAATAAATGTTTTCAAAAGGTATTAAATAGAAATTGTATAGCCCTGGATAATCAGAACAAGATGTAACAGGGAAACACCAAAAGGAGCTTGGACTTTTGGCGTTTTAATTGTAGCAAGCATTTTAATAAAATATATTACGTTGTTAAAAAAATATATATATTAAAATTGTTAAGTTAAATTGCTGTCAAATTAGATATATATATATATATAAACACTTCCTGGCCCTTTCCTTATTCATGACGTATAACCGAATTTGTAGCTAGAGTAACACGACGGGTGCCACTAGTGGCGCAGGAACTGTTTACCTTCCGGAGCACCTGAGTTCACTCCCGGTTTTAGTGGGGCTTGTGTTACTCGATCTTTAGTTTTATTGTGTAATGTTTTGTAGATCGTAGATTGTCCTTTTGTCCTTTTTCTTTTGGCCATTGTGTTGTCTGTCCTTCAATTTACGGATTCTGAATACCCCTTTGGTATCTTCAAACTCTTCTACATTCTGCTTCCAGTATATCACTTTTCTTCTGCAAGTCTTTTCACATGTGTTTTTTGCCTGTTGAGCTTTAGTAAACTAGTTATTTTTAGCAAGTTTACTTCTCGTTGACATAAATATTAAAAGAGTGACAAATAGGGGATAATTGTATCATTTATTTGATATTATGCAATATAATTCGTACAAAGAGGGACAACAGAAATATTGTGAAACTGTTTACTCGCGTAGTTGCATAAATCACATATGGATTTTGAAAAACTATAAAGATCTTTTGGATAACCTTAAATCAAGATCTTTCTCTCAAGTATCCTCCATCAAAACTGTTGATTTTTCAACTCTATATACCACCCTACCGCATGACAAATTAAAAACCAGCTTAAAAGAAATAATTCACAAATCATAGAAACTATGGCTCAAAATTTGCTGTGTTAGGCTACAATTCCACATATTTTTCAAACAAAATTCAAAAAGGTAAAACATACTACTCCGAGGAACAAGTGATCAGTATGCTGGAGTTCATCATCGATAACATATTTGTCTCCTTTGGAGAGACACTGTTTCAGCAGGTCGCTGGCATACCAATGGGTACCAATTGTGCCCCTCTTCTAGCCGATTTATTTTTATACTCATATGAGTCGGAATTCCTTCAAAAGCTTGTAAAAGATAAGAAGATTCATGAAGCTAGAGCCTTTAATTTCACAAACAGGTATATCAATAATTCTAGATTTGCAGAATTTCTTCCATTGATATATCATCCAGAGCTGGAAATTAAAGAGACCACAGATATAGCTTCGTCCGCATCATTTTTGGACTTATACCTCGAATTTGACGACAGTACTAAAATTGACTTCAATTTTAAAATCATAAATTTTCCAAATGTTTGCAGCAATATAGCAGTTTCTCCTGCATAAGGTGTTTACATCTCGCCAATTGATTCGCTATGCAAGGGCCAGGAGCAATTATTCTGATTTCTTGAAACGTCATCTTTATCTGAGAAACAGGCTACTGGACCAGGGCTATAAAAAGATTCGCCTTATTTGATCTCTTAAAAAGTTTATATTCCGATACCAAGATCTTGTCGAAATATATTCTCTCTCTGCAGAGACAATTGGGAACGATGGATTTTCATAATGTGAAAATGTATAAAGTTAAGGAAGTCAACAAAAAGGTCAAAAATTAATTTTGTCAATGTAAGACGTAAGCGTGTTTTTGACATTTACTTTCGTAGTTAAAATACTTCAGGTGACGCGTGGTTGTTGATGGGGATAGTTCACGATAGATGTTCCACCCTTCTCACTGAATTTAGTACTGCGTTGACTACTATTTGACCTATTTTGCTCCAGTATTGTTATAAATACTGTTATAGTGACAGCCGGAACCTTTGAACCGTAAGGAAAGCGGGAGGTTTGGCGCCTTAAAATCTGATTCAACCCACCATTTCTTTGGAAATGCCTGTACCAAGTCAGGATCATTACGGTTTTCCCAGTTTTCCGGTTGTGGCCGATTTTGCTTGTTTATATACTTATGAGTTTTGACTTTCCCTTTGTAAGATTGTTCGGAGTTCGGTAATTTTGTCATTACCCTTATAAGTGTGGTCTATGGGTTAATACGTTTCTTCTGCAAGATAAACACTAGTTTGCAGTGATTCATAAGAAAGTAACAATCTCTAACAGAGCTATCGTTCTTTGATCGCACGACTTTTACAAGATTTTAGAAAAACTAAAGCAAAAATCTTTCAAGCGAAATACTAAATAATTAGTATCATATGCTCAAATTTCACATACTTTGCTATTTTTTTTACATTGTTTATCATGGATTTTAGCAATTTTCTGATTTTTTTCATGATTATTTCAGTGCTGTACACAATTAGAATTGTTTTATTCTAAGCCATTAAATAGACGAAACTGAACAGCATCCACACAATGTTAAATTCATTTCAGTTCCGATTAATTCCTGTTTTTATTTGGATATTACTGCACAAACATTGAATACTTAAAGACACTGACATGCTGATGTGAGAGCAAAGAGCGATAACTCTTGTATATATTGATTGACTGTATATTTGTAACAAACATTGAAAGGCAGGGATTAACGTAGCCTTTGGCCCAGCTTCTTAGCCTCATAGACATAAACTTTATATTTGCACTTAAAAAGTCAACTTTGAACTGTTTATCTGTGTATTTGTGACTGTTTCCAAGCTCATACTATAAAACTACCCAATGTTGGCCATGGTTGAGGATTTATTTTGGGGGAGGCCCGAGGGGTTAAGTATTAAGATGGTGAGTAGTCAGGTTATAATATGGAAAGCCTGACCGTGGACAACATTGGTTTACGCCTTTGAATAGTGTCATTCTATTTATATATCTACACGTTTTAAAGACATCTTCGTGGAAATTTGGGAAAATTGTAGCCACATAGTATCCGCTACGAAAGGCTAAGAGTTTCGTCCTTACCTAACTCTCCATTCTTATCCAGAGGTTGTCAAGAAGAGTTTGAAGATATCCGTAAATCGGAAAAGAACAGACAACACAATGGCCAAAAGAAAAAGTACATAAAGACGAAAAACGATCTACAAAACATACACATAAAATCAAGGATCGAGTAACAGAACACCACTAAAAACCGGAGGTGAACTCAGATGCTCCAGAAGATCAGGCAGTTTCTGCTCCACTAGTGGCACCCGTCGTGTTAATCTATTTACAAACCCGGTGATTAGTCATGAATGATGCCTCGTGTGTCTGATCCTTTTCATTTTCTGTCTAGTCTTTATATATTGTTGAATTTGTTCTCGTCGTGATAACATATTTGCCACAGGACATTAAGTAAAGAACAACCAATTAATCTAAATAAACGTTAGAGAAAACCGAAGGGGCAATCAAGAATGGACAATCCAGAGACATATACAATATACGTACATTGTCGGTAAATATAAAATTTATTTGTACGAGCTTTAGAGACAGGCAGAATAGCGAGCCTTCGGCGAGCTTTTCATGCCTGTTTCGCAGCGAGTACAAATAAATTTTATATTTAGCGACAATGTACGTATATTGTGTTTATCCTGCAATGTCAAAAAAGTCGGAAAACTTGTCAGATTTAAACAAAAAGGACAGAAACAAGCGTCATTCCTCGCCTTTCATAAATGTTGTCAAGGGTGTCTTTTTCGTGGTCCGCGTTACATTAGTACCAGTTTCATACTTGTCTGCGCCCTCCGCTGTACATAGCTACAGGGTACCAGGAAAGTTTATTCGTAGGCTGAAAAGTTTATTCGTCTAGTACGAATAAAGCAAAAAATTATTCGTATAGCATATTTGTACAGCAAATGTACTGATTGCAGGATAAAATGGCAATATTGGCCACACAAGACACAAGACGAAGACAAACAAAACAAAAACACAACACAACACAGAAAACTAAAAAGATGAGCAACACGGACCACACCAAAACCCTGGGGTGAACACATGTGTTCGCGAAGAGCAAACAGTTTCTGTCTTTTCTTATAAGACACCCTCCATGTTTAACATGATGTTATACAAATAGTCAAATTGTGTTGGACAAAAAACAAACACAAATAACATAAATAAGACCTCCTACAAACAATTGGGAGTAGAAACGAGCCCTATATCGTCTTTATGCGGAAATCGTAGCATACATCCCATTACTGAATAAACGACGTAAGCATATATGATAGGACAAATAATACATGAGCCCTCCTACAGTCAACTGGGGATAAAGACGAACCGAACATCGTTGATATGCAGAAATCGTCACGGACATCGTAAAACGGAACTAAAATTGTTGTGACAAAAAAATTTTATTTTATGTTTTATTTGCAGACTGCTCATTTACTACAAAGCTTGAGAAGAGAAAAGTTGTAGACATTGGCTCAGATGTTACGCTATCGTGTTGCCTGGACAAGCGATATGGCGTACGATGGTATAAAGATCAGAGTGAAATATGCATGAACGACAAATTCAGATTTAAAGATAAACAAAGCAAACATAAGCTTATAATTACTGATATACAGGCAGATGATTTGGGCGTTTATTCCTGCGAATGTGGAACAACAAAAACTAGATGCGTATTGAAAGTCGAAGGTTGTATTATTTATTTATTTTAGTAAGGTTCTTTGTTCATAATTAAGACGAACAAATTGAATGAAAAACAAAAAATACCGCACCGTCGAAACAGCTCTAAAATCCATGAGAAAATCCTTGGAATCAGAGGCAAAATTGATACCCCTTTAACACATATATACATGACCGATCACTTTCCGGGCTTGGTACAGGCACTTCAATAAAATACAATGGTGTTAAACTAGTCTTAAGGTACAACACCTCCCTCCGAAGTATTCCGTTAACGTACATGATTAGAAACAGAAATTATCATCTTTATACATTAAGAAGCCAACAAATCTTTATCAGTTCTATGCGCATATTGTAATTTTTTAAGGGATTGTTCCTTAATTTATAGCAAAATGGAAAGAATTAAGTAGCCAGGTATGATATGTATACCACAACGCTGACAATACCTCCTAATACATCTCAACCGCATCAGTGGTGTACTGGTAAGCTTCTTCGTAGGCTCGAGCACCGGTTGGGTCAAACCAGACAATAAAGATGGTATCTGCTGCTTTCCTACTAAGCATGCAGCTTGAAGAAGTAAGAGTATAGATTGGTTGGCTCGGAATCAGGATAATACGCTTGAGTGGAGCGACAGTTCCACACACGGACAGTTATTCTACTGAGACAGCACAATTAACATAATCCAATTAAGCATGTTGGTATAATACAACAGGAACACCATTATTATTTCCGTGCATGTAACTTGTTCTCGGCATAATACGGCTGAAAATGTCTTTGTGTCTTTGTACTTTCCTTCATTTCTGTCTAGTCTTTATATATTATTGAATTTGTTGTCGTCATGATAACATATTTGACACTGAATGTTAGGCAAAGAACAATCAATTAATCTAAGTAAACGTTAGAGAAAACTGAAGGGACAATCCAGAGACACTGTCAATATTAACACAAGACACGAGAGGAAGAAAAACAAAACACAACACAACACAACACAAGACAGAAAACTAAAAAGATGAACAACACGGACCACACCAAAACCCTGGGGTGAACACATGTGCTCGCGAAGGGTAATGAGTGCCTGTCTCTTTCTTATAAGACACCCTCCATCTTACCCATATAGTCAATACGTGTTGGAGACTACTATGCGCAAACAAACATGAATAACATAAATAAGACATCAACCCTCCTACAAACAGCTGGAGGTAAAACCGAGCTGAGCATCGTTTCTATGCGGAAATCGTAACGGAACAAAGAACATCAATATATATGATAGGACAAATAATACATTGGCACTCCTACAGACAAGTGGGGATAAGGACGAACTAAACATCATTGTTATGCAGAACTCGTAACGGACATCGTAAGACGGAACTACATTTTTGTAAAATTGCTTCACAAAAAATGTATGTTTTATGTTTTATTTGCAGACTGCTCTTTTACTAAAAAGCTTGAGAAGAGAAAAGTTGTAGACATTGGCTCAGATGTTACGCTATCGTGTTGCCTGAACAAGCGATATCGCGTACGATGGTATAAAGATCAGAGTAAAATATGCATGAACGACAAATTCAGATTTAAAGATAAACAAAGAAAACATAAGCTTATAATTACTGATATACAGGCAGATGATTTGGGCGTTTATTCCTGCGAATGTGGAACAACAAAAACTAGATGCGTATTGAAAGTCGAAGGTTGTATTATTTATTTATTTTAGTAAGGTTCTTTGTTCATAATTAAGACGAACAAATTGAATGAAAAACAAAAAATACCGCACCGTCGAAACAGCTCTAAAATTCATGAGAAAATCCTTGGAATCAGAGGCAAAATTGATACCCCTTTAACACATATATACATGACCGATCACTTTCCGGGCTTGGTACAGGCACTTCAATAAAATACAATGGTGTTAAACTAATTTAAAGGTACAACACCTCCCTCCGAAGTATTCCGTTAACGTACATGATTAGAAATAGAAATTATCATCTTTATACATTAAGAAGCCAACAAATCTTTTTCAGTTCTATACGCATATTGTAATTTTTTAAGGGATTGTTCCTTAATTTATAGCAAAATGGAAAGAATTAAGTAGCCAGGTATGATATATATACAACAACGCTGACAATACCTCCTAATACATCTCAACAGCATCAGTGGTGTACTGGTAAGCTTCTTTGTAGGTTCGAGCACCGGTTGGGTCAAACCAGACAATAAAGATGGTATCTGCTGCTTTCCTACTAAGCATACAGCTTGAAGAAGTAAGAGTATAGATTGGTTGGCTCGGAATCATGATAATATGCTTGAGTGGAGCGACAGGTCTACCCGCGGACAGTTATTCCACTGAGATAGCACAATTAACATAATCCAATTAAGCATGTTGGTATAATACAACAAGAACACCATTATTATGTCCGTGTATGTAACTTGTTCTCGGCATAATACGGCTGAAAATGTCTTTGTGTCTTTGTACTTTCCTTCATTTCTGTCTAGTCTTTATATATTATTGAATTTGTTGTCGTCATGATAACATATTTGACACTGAATGTTAGGCAAAGAACAATCAATTAATCTAAGTAAACGTTAGAGAAAACTGAAGGGACAATCCAGAGACACTGTCAATATTGACACAAGACACGAGAGGAAGAAAAACAAAACACAAAAAACACAACACAAGACAGAAAACTAAAAAGATGAACAACACGGACCACACCAAAACCCTGGGGTGAACACATGTGCTCGCGAAGGGTAATGAGTTCCTGTCTCTTTCTTATAAGACACCCTCCATCTTACCCATATAGTCAATACGTGTTGGAGACTACTATGCGCAAACAAACATGAATAACATAAATAAGACATCAACCCTCCTACAAACAGCTGGAGGTAAAACCGAGCTGAGCATCGTTTCTATGCGGAAATCGTAACGGAACAAAGAACATCAATATATATGATAGGACAAATAATACATTGGCACTGACAAGTGGGGATAAGGACGAACTAAACATCATTGTTATGCAGAAATCGTAACGGACATCGTAAGACGGAACTACATTTTTGTAAAATTGCTTCACAAAAAATGTATGTTTTATGTTTTATTTGCAGACTGCTCTTTTACTACAAAGCTTGAGAAGAGAAAAGTTGTAGACATTGGCTCAGATGTTACGCTATCGTGTTGCCTGAACAAGCGATATGGCGTACGATGGTATAAAGATCAGAGTGAAATATGCATGAACGACAAATTCAGATTTAAAGATAAACAAAGCAAACATAAGCTTACAATTACTGATATACAGGAAGTAGATTCGGGCGTTTATTCCTGCGAATGTGGAACAACAAAAACTAGATGCGTATTGAAAGTCGAAGGTTGTATTATTTATTTATTTTAGTAAGGTTCTTTGTTCATAATTAAGACGAACAAATTGAATGAAAAACAAAAAATACCGCACCGTCGAAACAGCTCTAAAATCCATGAGAAAATCCTTGGAATCAGAGGCAAAATTGATACCCCTTTAACACATATATACATGACCGATCACTTTCCGGGCTTGGTACAGGCACTTCAATAAAATACAATGGTGTTAAACTAATTTAAAGGTACAACACCTCCCTCCGAAGTATTCCGTTAACGTACATGATTAGAAACAGAAATTATCATCTTTATACATTAAGAAGCCAACAAATCTTTATCAGTTCTATGCGCATATTGTAATTTTTTAAGGGATTGTTCCTTAATTTATTGCAAAATGGAAAGAATTAAGTAGCCAGGTATGATATGTATACCACAACGCTGACAATACCTCCTAATACATCTCAACCGCATCAGTGGTGTACTGGTAAGCTTCTTTGTAGGTTCGAGCACCGGTTGGGTCAAACCAGACAATAAAGATGGTATCTGCTGCTTTCCTACTAAGCATACAGCTTGAAGAAGTAAGAGTATAGATTGGTTGGCTCGGAATCATGATAATATGCTTGAGTGGAGCGACAAGTCTACTCACGGACAGTTATTCTACTGAGATAGCACAATTAACATAATCCAATTAAGCATGTTGGTATAATACAAAATGGACACCATTATTATGTCCGTGTATGTAACTTGTTCTCGGCATAATACGGCTGAAAATGTCTTTGTGTCTTTGTACTTTCCTTCATTTCTGTCTAGTCTTTATATATTATTGAATTTGTTGTCGTCATGATAACATATTTGACACTGAATGTTAGGCAAAGAACAATCAATTAATCTAAGTAAACGTTAGAGAAAACTGAAGGGACAATCCAGAGACACTGTCAATATTGACACAAGACACGAGAGGAAGAAAAACAAAACACAAAAAACACAACACAAGACAGAAAACTAAAAAGATGAACAACACGGACCACACCAAAACCCTGGGGTGAACACATGTGCTCGCGAAGGGTAATGAGTTCCTGTCTCTTTCTTATAAGACACCCTCCATCTTACGCATATAGTCAATACGTGTTGGAGACTACTATGCGCAAACAAACATGAATAACATAAATAAGACATCAACCCTCCTACAAACAGCTGGAGGTAAAACCGAGCTGAGCATCGTTTCTATGCGGAAATCGTAACGGAACAAAGAACATCAATATATATGATAGGACAAATAATACATTGGCACTCCTACAGACAAGTGGGGATAAGGACGAACTAAACATCATTGTTATGCAGAAATCGTAACGGACATCGTAAGACGGAACTACATTTTTGTAAAATTGCTTCACAAAAAATGTATGTTTTATGTTTTATTTGCAGACTGCTCTTTTACTACAAAGCTTGAGGATAGAAAAGTTGTAGACATTGGCTCAGATGTTACGCTATCGTGTTGCCTGGACAAGCGATATGGCGTACGATGGTATAAAGATCAGAGTAAAATATGCATGAACGACAAATTCAGATTTAAAGATAAACACAGGATACATAAGCTTATCATTACTGATATACAGGAAGTAGATTCGGGCATTTATTCCTGCGAATGTGGAACAACAAAAACTAGTTGTAAATTGAAAGTCGAAGGTTGTATTATTTATTTATATTAGAGTAGGGTTCTTTTTTTACAATTAAGACGAACAAATTGAATGAAAAACAAAAAATACCGCACCGCCGGAACAGCTCTAAAATCCATGCGACAATCGTTGGAATCAGAGACAAAATTGATACCCCTTTAACACATATATACATGACCGATCACTTTCCGGGCTTGGTACAGGCACTTTGATAAAGTACAACGGGGTTAAACTAGTTTTAAGGGACAAAGCCTCCCTCCGAAGTACTCCGTTAACGTACATGATTAGAAACAGAAATTGTCATCTTTATACATAAGAAGCCAACAAATATTTTTCAGTTCTATATGCATTTTGTAATTTTCTAAGGGATTGCTCCTTAATTTATTGCAAAATGGAAAGAACTAAGTAGCCAGGTATGATATTTACAACAACACTAACAATGCCTCCTAATACTTTTCAACCGCATCAGTGGTGTTCTGGTAAACTTGTTCGTAGGTTCGAGCCCCGGTCAGACTTGGGGTCAATTACTTTCAAATGTAATCGATTACATTACAATTACTTTCCAATTTTCATGATTACATTACATTACGATTACATCAATTTTCAAATATAATCGATTAAATTACAATTACTTTGTAAATGTAATCAATTACATTACTGAATACATTTAATGTCATGACAACCAATATATTAATGTTTTATGTAATTTTTTCTCATGTGCTGAATTTTGAAACCCTAAAGAAATTGAAATTGAGACATTATTTGTTTGGATATCAAGTCTTTGAAGCCATAATTAATGCTTAATATTTTTTTTTGTAGCTGTGATAGTTTTGATTGCAATTAGGCATAGAATAATATCTTTTGATCATGTTGTGATTGCCACATTATTTTAATAGATTTGTTTTTAGTTTTTAGCTCACCTGGCCATAGGCCATGTGAGCTTTTGTCATGGGTAAGCGTCCGTCCGTCGTCCGTTAGCTTTTCACATTTAAATCTTCTTCTCTGAAACGCTGAACAGTTATTAACCAGACTTGCCAGAAATGTTCATTGGATGGTCCTCTACCAGATTTGTTTTTTTGCCAGGGTCCATAATGTGTTCTCATTGGCTGAAATTTAAAACATCTTCTTGTCAGAAACCACCAAGCCATTTGAATTGTGACTTTGCAGGAATGATCATTGGGTGGTCCTGTACAAAACCTGTGAATCGTTTGCCGATCGGAAATTCAAGATGGCCGCCATGACTCGACTTAGTTTTAACATAGGACCCTATGGAAAAAATGTTTAAAAGTCTTCTCCTCTGAAACCAGTAAGTCAATTTAAAGCAAGCATGGCATGAATGGTCCTTAGGTGGTAAACTTTCAAAATTATGTCCTGTGACCCAGACCTCCATCCAAGATGGCTGTCATCAGCGGACATAGTTTTAACATAGGACCCTATGGGAAATAGGTTTAAAAATATTCTCCTCTGAAACCAGTAAGCCAATTTAAAGCAAACATGGCATGGATGGTTCTTAAGGGGTCAATTTTCAAAATTGTGTCCGGTGACCCTAACCTCCATCCAAGATAGCCGCCTTCAGCAGCCATAATTTTAACATAGGACCCTATGGAGAAAAAATGTTTTAAAATCTTCTCCTCTGAAACCAGTCAGCCAATATAGCAAACATGTTATCGATGGTCCTTAGGTGGTCAACTGTCAAAATTGTGTTCAGTGACCCCGATCTCGGTCCAAAATGGCTGCCGTCAGCGGTTTTAACATAGGACCTATGGGAAAATTGTTTAAAAGTCTTCTCCTCTGAAACCAGTCGGCCAATTTAAAGCAAGCATGGCATGGATGGTCATTGGGTGGTATGCTTTCAAAATTGTGTCCGGTGACCACGACCTCCATCCAAGATGGCTGCCATGAGCAGACATAGTTTTAACATGCTTTGTAGAACCCTGTGGAATTTGAATAGTAATGTTTTCGGCATGTAGACATTCTTAAGAGGGTTTATTTATGTCAGGTGAGCGATACAAGCTCACCTGAGCCTCTAGTTAACAATTGAATTTCATAACATATTTTTTTATTCAGTTTTCAATAAACTTTTTATTTTTTTCTAGTAAATCATTCTACATTATTTGTTTAATAAATTTCATGAAGAAACTTCATTTACATAAATCATACATTAAATATCTAAGGAGATATATGTTTCAGGTAGGACAAAACAAGTCAAAATGATGAAAAGTAATCTAAATGTAATCATAAAGCTATCATGATTACATGGTCAAAATGAATGTAATCTATTACATTGCGATTACATGTAATCTAAAAAATGGCCGATTACAGATTACATCCGATTACATGAAAAAATGTAATCGATTAAAACTGATTACGATTACAAATTACGATTACCCCATGTCTGGCCCCGGTTGGGTCAAACCAAAGACAATAAAAATGGTATCTGCAGCTTTCCCACTAAGCACACAGCTTGAAGAAGTAAGAGTATAGACTGGTCGGCTCGGAATCAGGATAATATGCTTGAGTGGAGCGACAGGTCTACCCGCAGACAGTTGTTCTACTGAGATAGCACAATTGACTTAATCCAATTAAGCATGGTTGGTCTAGTACAAAAGGAACATAATTATTATTTCCGTGTATGTAACTTGTTCTCGGCATAATACTGCTGACAATTTGCCATTAAACAACAACCATTAATTCGCTCAATTCTTATACGTTTTCGGGTTTAACATAGTTATTATATGCTACCGGTTTCAAAGAACCTTTTCACACCCGTTTTTTCGTCTGAATGTCTTTCATTTTATGCTTCACGTGTGTTGCACTATATATCCAGAGTATGATTTTCTGCAATGTTCTCGTTAATAAAAGTAGAATTTTATCACAATCTTACAAAACACACGTATAACTTTCAATAAATGAGTATCAAGGTATCAAATTTAGTAGGCACGGCGTATTTCTGGGAAAAAAACCTTCATCAGGTACAATCAGAAACGATAGATTGGAAAGACAAATAATGTAAAAATCATTGGGAGCAAGAAAACCAAAGGACATAAAGAGTAATTTCAGAATCGGTTATGGTCACTTATACCTGAAGGATTAGAACCTTGGTTTTAATAATAATTACATCACTTTGTAACTGTGATGTTCGTGTTGCTAGATCTTTAATATGTTGTGCAATGCTTTGCAGATCGTTAATTTTTTTCTTTTTCGCTTGGCCATTGTATTGTCTGTCCGTATTCGATTTACGGCTTCTACTTACCCTTTTGGTATTTTCCTCGATAGATAATATATTTAATAAATAATGTCAGTGCTGAAACACTGACTACTGAGCAGATGATGCTCTCAGGGACTAAGAGTTTAAATTCAATTGCATCTTTTTCTCTGTTTTGTAGCTAACCTATTCATAAAACAGCTAGAAGATGTTACAATTACTACAGGTCAAAAGCTGATCCTAGTTTGTGAGCTGAATGCAGAATGTAAAAATGTTAAATGGTACAAAACAAATGGTGCCATACCCTATAGGGCCACCACTACCGATTTTAAGATAGCTGATAGTAATGCACACAGGTACAAGCTAGAAATCAACCTGGTTAAAATGGAGGACGCTGGAGAATACAGATGTCACATCGAGAATGTCATAACCACCTGTAACGTCACGGTTAAAGTATGTGTCTTATGTTAATTTTATCAGACACACATCGCTATAAAAGGAAAGCTTAAATAGTGATGGTCAATGATTCCATCAATATCAACTAAGCGAGCAACCACCTCTCACCATATATCATTCCGACATATGACATTGCAAATTCCATGTTATGGCTTTGGGACAGGCACAAAAATGTTGCGGGATTAAAACCGTTAATGGGATCCTAATTCTCTCCTCTTAAGAATTGGATCTCCAATGACTAAACAGATATAAACAAAGGATACAATGCATGAACAGATGTGTATGTATTAATACATTACGTTTATCATGAACAGATGTGTATGTATTAATACATTACGTTTATCATGAACAGATGTGTATGTATTAATACATTACGTTTATCATGAACAGATGTGTATGTATTAATACATTACGTTTATCATGAACAGATGCGTATGCATTAATACATTACGTTTATCATGAACAGATGTGTATGCATTAATACATTACGTTTATCATGAACAGATGTGTATGTATTAATACATTACGTTTATCATGAACAGATGTGTATGCATTAATACATTACGTTTATCATGAACAGATGTGTATGCATTAATACATTACGTTTATCATGAACAGATGTTTATGTATTAATACATTACGTTTATCATGAACAGATGTGTATGCATTAATACATTACGTTTATCATGAACAGATGTGTATGCATTAATACATTACGTTTATCATGAACAGATGTGTATGCATTAATACATTACGTTTATCATGAACAGATCTGTATGTATTAATACATTACGTTTATCATGAACAGATGTGTATGTATTAATACATTACGTTTATCATGAACAGATGTGTATGTATTAATACATTACGTTTATCATGAACAGATCTGTATGTATTAATACATTACGTTTATCATGAACAGATCTGTATGTATTAATACATTACGTTTATCATGAACAGATGTGTATGTATTAATACATTACGTTTATCATGAACAGATGTGTATGTATTAATACATTACGTTTATCATGAACAGATGTGTATGTATTAATACATTACGTTTATCATGAACAGATGTGTATGTATTAATACATTACGTTTATCATGAACAGATGTGTATGTATTAATACATTACGTTTATCATGAACAGATCTGTATGTATTAATACATTACGTTTATCATGAACAAATGTGTATGCATTAATACATTACGTTTATCATGAACAGATGTGTATGCATTAATACATTACGTTTATCATGAACAGATGTGTATGCATTAATACATTACGTTTATCATGAACAGATGTGTATGCATTAATACATTACGTTTATCATGAACAGATGTGTATGCATTAATACATTACGTTTATCATGAACAGATGTGTATGTATTAATACATTACGTTTATCATGAACAGATGTGTATGTATTAATACATTACGTTTATCATGAACAGATGTGTATGTATTAATACATTACGTTTATCATGAACAGATCTGTATGTATTAATACATTACGTTTATCATGAACAGATCTGTATGTATTAATACATTACGTTTATCATGAACAGATCTGTATGTATTAATACATTACGTTTATCATGAACAGATCTGTATGTATTAATACATTACGTTTATCATGAACAGATGTGTATGTATTAATACATTACGTTTATCATGAACAGATGTGTGTGTATTAATACATTACGTTTATCATGAACAGATGTGTGTGTATTAATACATTACGTTTATCATGAACAGATGTGTGTGTATTAATACATTACGTTTATCATGAACAGATGTGTGTGTATTAATACATTACGTTTATCATGAACAGATGTGTATGTATTAATACATTACGTTTATCATGAACAGATGTGTATGTATTAATACATTACGTTTATCATGAACAGATGTTTATGTATTAATACATTACGTTTATCATGAACAGATGTGTATGTATTAATACATTACGTTTATCATGAACAGATGTGTATGTATTAATACATTACGTTTATCATGAACAGATGTGTATGTATTAATACATTACGTTTATCATGAACAGATGTGTATGTATTAATACATTACGTTTATCAAAGTGAAATATCTCAGAATTGCAAAAACAGAACCTGCAGTACCATGACAATGTAATAAATTCGCGAGAAAAATACTTTAATGTCAAACCTGCCCATGCGGTCAACTCTCATTAGCAGTCACATGTAGTAAAATATCTACTTTGTATTGTCTTTCTATGAAAAATTTCCTATGAATTGAACCTCTTTTAAGAGGTCACCTGTCTTTAAAGATCACTATTTCTTTGAGCCACGGGGGACGGTTAATATAGGTTTGACTTTATTTACCTAAAAGTAGAATAGGGAGGTGGCTAAAAAGTAACCTGGTTAGTGAATAAAGTAACTCTCATAAACTTTAACGCATTAGTGTTATGGTGTTTAACACCACTTTCAACAATATTTTAGTTATATCGTGGTGGTCAGTTTTATTGATGGAGTACCCGGAGAAAACCACCGACCTGTTGGAGGTCGCTGCAGTCAAGGAAATTAGCACCGGACCGACGAACCGTATCCGATAAATTTCCCGGCGGTCCGGTAGTTTTCGTTAACTCACCAGACAGACTGTCCGGTAAATTGTTTTGTCAGCCGCTGCCTTTAAGAATAGATAAATCGAGGTTCTCTGTAAATTCAACTTAAAAATATTTCTAATTCTCTTTTATTTGTTATTTTTAGATCAAGAAAAATCTAAAATAAATAATACATATCGATAAACACGAGTTTTGGCAAAGACACTAATTATTTACGACAGTTATTGTCATAACATATTTCGTGTGACTACAGTGATCGTGGTATTTCGGAAAAATATTATTCTCTTAAGTTTTCTTCATTAACAATCGTCGTTAATTTGGAACATTTTATCACTTCAAAACACGGTGGTCATGGCTTTCTTGAAGTATAAGACAGGAGCCATACAAGGAAAGCCATTAAAGAGAAAAGTAGCCCCAGAGGAGACGAGAGAACGGAAGAAACAGTATGAAAAAGACTGAGAACGTAAATTTATTGATTCTTGGAAGCAGGACCGACCCTGGCTTCATCACAACGTTGAACAAAATGTTATGGTCTGCAATGGACCAAAAGAGCAATATATATATATTCTTTTGTAATTCTAAATTCTGGTTTCTAATTATATTTTTTCTGGTAGCATAGAGCTATTATTTTATTCTATTTTTTTTTACATATAAGGATTCATTTGTTTAGATAGAATGAATATTTCATTTAGTAATTTTTAATGTCACAAATAATTTTGTAATTTTAGAGTGGAAATATACTTTAATGAATATGATCATGCTGTATACAATAATATATTTATGGACATAGTGTCAAATTGTCATCCCACTCAGACACATTATCCTGATTCTGAGCCAACCCGTCTTTGCTCTTTCTCCTTAATGCTGCGTACTTAAGAGAAGCAAAAAATACCAATTTTATAGTCTGGTCTGACCCGACCGGAGCACGAACCCATGAGCACTCGCACGCTAACCTTTACGCCGCTGTCTAATTGTAGATATTGCTGTTTGTGATTGTAAGTTTAATGCAATCAATATGTGACACTTGAATAAAATTAATTTATTATTTAAAAATAAAAATCATTATTTTATTGTCTGTCCTGTAAAATCTAGTTCGGTCCTGTAATTCCTCACAGTTCACAGGACCGAATGTCCTGTGGATTCAAATTCCTAATTTCCTTGACTGTCGCTGAAAAACTTTATCTCATTATGTTGTATTGAGTACACCTCGCCATGAACGGGGTTCGAACTGACAACTTTAATGGTGATAGGAACTGATTGAATAGGTAGTTGTAAATCCAGCTAGCATACGATCACTACCACGACGGCCTCATTGATGATATTTGAGTTGGTGACTTAAGGACAATTTATACAGTAGTTGAGTTGCTGTGTCAATATGTTGGAACTAACTTATGGGTCAAATTAAAAAAAAATAACAATAACAAATTTGATATCACAGAATCAGGGCGAAGCGTTTGATTGTTGCAATCTTATTTTACGAAAGGGACGTAACTCTACTACTAACCATATATTAAAAGTACTGACCATTTATTGAATTTCTACGGTTTCCACGTATTTGCTATAAACCAATGCTTTTCATAAAAATATGAAGTATGTAAAAGGTAAGATATAGTGCTTTACAGGGGCGGTCGTTGTCCTGATCGTATGGTAGTTGGATTTACAGTGCCTATCACCACTAATGTTGTGAGTTCGAACCCCGTTCATGGTAAGGTATACTCGATACAACAGTATGTGATAAAGTTTGTCAGTGACTTGCGACAGGTCTGTGGTTTTCTACGGGTACCCCGGTTTTCTCCAACAATTAAACTGACCGCCACGATATGAGTGAAATATTGTTGAAAGTGTCGTTAAGCATCATAAACTAAGCTAAACTACATGTGTATATTCCTTTACAGGAAATAAAGGAAATACAGATTGATGCTTCAGAAGAGACAACGGTTCGGTTGTATAAATTGAAGAACACAAAAAACCGGCTGGGAGTGACGAACGATGAAATGCTACACACAAGAACGGAATTAGATAGGGCAGCAACAGACGTAAATCAAAAAGAAATTATTATAAGAGGAAGAAAAACAGAGATAGCAGAACTTACAGCTCTGCTTAAGGAAAAAGGAGATACGCTAAAAATCAAAGAAAGTGAAACAGAAAACAAAGAAAAGTACATTAAAGAACTAGAAGACAAAAACCAACAATTGGCAGAATCCGTTAAAAAACAGTCTGCACAAATGCAGGAAAACATTAAGAAATTTGAAGGCGAAAAACAGCGCCTGGAAGTAAGAGTTGGCACCCTTGAATCATACATTAATGAAGGGAAAATTAACAACAAGCAACAACAAAAGACTTTAGAAGATATCAAAAGAATGATGGACGGTACGTATTAATTTTACTTTTGAGTAAAATAGGCCTATGCCTTATTGATAGAAAGGAGACTAACGATATATTTACATACATCTGTTAGACTCTTGTCCCGAAGATGCTTTTAAACAGAACATTTTTCTCTTATACTGATTTTCCTAAATCGCGTGTAAATTTGAAGCTGATAGTCGGTTGCCTCACTGTCATCGACAAATATTTCATGCATATTCAGGACGAGAACAATAGTAACAAGCATATATTAGCAGAATATGATGAAAAAATATGTTTTGACGATAGGGCCGAATTCCACCCTTCGTGGCCCTACTCCTTTGGAGCTGATAGTCGGTTGCCTCACCGTCATCGGCAAATATTTCATGCATATTCAGGACGAGAACAAGTTATAAACACTATATAATAAACGTCAGAGAATACCGAAGGGGCAATCACAAATGTACAATCCCAAGAACTTGGCAACAAGACGAAGAAAAACAAAACAAAAACACAAATAACGTAAATTATACACCAGCCCCCCCCCCCCCCCCCCCCCCCCCCCACAAACAACTAAAGGCAAAGATGAACCTAACATCGCTTTCATGCGGAAATCGTAACGGGCATCACATAAAGATGAGATAAACGTGAGAGGTACGACACAGGCGAGATTGACGCCTTTAATACGCAAGGAGCGTGGCATTCTCTGAATTCTACACAGCATTCACTATCTTCCTCTATCAAGGATTTCCGTGATAACCAATTGAGAGGGTACATTTGGTCTTGTATTTCAATAAACAGTGACAGTGTTAAACTAGTTTTGTAGGCAACATATCAGTTTAAAGACTGCAATTCCATATGTGCGGTTCAAATGACAACCAACCATTTTTTGATAATGTCAGTAAGGCAAGCGTTATCCTCTGGTGTAAATATTTTGAATATGAAAAAATGGCTACTAGAATGTGTTACTGCGTTGTGTGAACTCTCTATTATCGAGGTAGTAAAGATATGCATTGTCACGTGTAATAAAATGGAGGACTTTGACCTGTGGTTAAAGCGGTGAATGTCAAAACTTGGGAAAAGGTACGGAAAAAAATGGGTAAAGAATAGTTTAAAGATGGCAAGCGTGTAATCAGAATCTACAAAGCATTAGACAGAAAACTAAGTATCAAACAACACCAACCACACTAAAAACCGGGGCTGCTCCGGAAGGATAAGTAGCCCCTGTGCCATTAGTAGCACCAGTCGTGTTGCTCTAGTTACAAAACCGATGATTAGCCAAGAATGAGGAAAAAACAATAAAAGCGCTCGTCTTTTGATAAAATTGTAATTTCACAGTATATCCCTTTCTCTCAACCTGAACAAAAGTTTATCCCGTTTTGAAAAAAATACTGGTAGACTTAATTTATCAATGTGTTGTAGATTAGTTATGATTTTCATTGAAAGAAAGTCAGACATGTGTCAGAGATTTCAACAAAATATATTTACCAGGATTAATGTCTCTAAATTCAAATCTTGTGCAAAGTTTGATAATTGTACAATCTTGCACTTTTTTTCATTTTGAAGCTGAAATCATTTAATATTTACGCTTTTGCTGTACACTGTTGTTATCGATATCTACCACCTGTAGTTGGCTAAGAAAATGCCCTAAATAATATCAGGTGATCACGTGATGATATACAGTTAACAGCCTATCGTGAAAACGATGTAATGGGGATCAATCTGGATGCAGACAACCTACAAAACGGTGTGCGGTTGGGTGGGGAGGAATGTTGCTTTGGGGATTCCTAAGTTATGCTAAGTGTGTAATAAATCTTTTTTTGGCAGGGTCCGTGTTCCTCATCATTTCAGTTTTCTGTATTGCTTTTGTTTTGTTTATCTTTCTTCTGTGTCTTGTGTCCAGTGCTGTCTTGAGTTCACCCCCGGTTTTAAGTTGAGGGCTTCGTGTTGTACATTTTGTCCATGTTGTGTCTTTACGTTCTAAGTTACGTGTTGTGATGTCCCAGGTCCGTTAGAATTTCCGCATAAAAACGATGTTCGATTCGTCTTTACCCCCACAGGGACAGAAATTAACTGTTTTTCCCAGCAGCCAATTGGGCTACTGACTTCTAATTTCTAGGGGCCCAGCTAAATTTTTGAAAAAGAAAAATCAAAACATTCGGACATAAATGGATAATCATTCATTTTAAAAACCCATTTAATCAGGTAATACAGGCTTTTTAAATACTTGTAGCAATATGAATTTTTATCTTCGTCTGTCTTCCTCTTTTGTGGAGGTTTTATACCATTGTCACTGATAAACTCCCATATTTTCTAAACAGGAATTAACTACCTACTTAAAATTTAAACTCTTAAAAAGGAATGCCGGGCATGCAAAAAAGGTTTCGAGATATTTTGAATTAAATTGTGTGATAGATCCAGCAATAATTAAATTTAATCAAGTCTTGTCCTGATCTGATCTAAAAAAAATCCTAAAATATACAATTGCAATAAACAAGTTATTCACCTTAGTTTGAATTAAAAGAATCAATCAATTTCCATGTAAATAATTTTTTCAATTAAATGTTTTTCTGTATAAGATAAGGCAGATATGGCCGACAATCTGTATCTCACTGTCCGATCCTGTTCCGAATATTTTACATCAATTTCAACATCCGGTTTACCTACATTTTTAATTTCAGTTTCATCTTCAATATATAATTTAATTAAATACACACAATCTTTGATACTTTGGGAGTGTGGAAGTCAACTTATTTCTGTGCTCAGTAATATATTTCAGTTTTAAGGCTCCATGTATTGCAGGTGCTCGTTCCTACAAAAAGGATGCTTACAATACGTATTGGTATTGGAAGAAGAAGGAGACGTTCTATTTAGTAAAAATAGGAATGTGTCGGTCTGACAGAATAAATAAACCAATTTCAAGTTTCTGTCTGACATTTTAATAAAACTGAAACGGAATTTAATGCCGTTTCTATAAACTCCGTTGGCAGCGGAAACTTGGAATGATGAATACATTTCATTCGCCAACTGAGCGACTGCAAAGTAATATTTGATCGCCCAGCTAAAATTTTACTCGCCGTGGGTGACCGTTAATTTCTATCCCTGCCCCCAGCTGTTTGTCGGAGGGCTCATGTCTGATTGTGTTTGTTTGTGTATCGTGGTGCCAACCATTCTGTGCTATCTTAAGTTTTTTGTTCCGTGTTGTGATGTTCCCTTTGATTCCAGCATGAAAACTATGTTCCGTTCGTCTTTACCTCCCAGTTGTCTGTAAGAGGGCTCATGTCATATTTATGTCATTTGTGTTCACTTGCGCATAGTGGTGTCCAACACGTCGTAACTATATGAGTAACATAGCGGTGTCTTAAAACAAAATCAGCAAACAACAAAAACAGAAAAAAACAAAAAACAAAAACAAAATAAAACAAGTTGAAAAGAATGATTTTGAACTGGAAGTTGTTTATCTGTTTTTATTATTTTCAGCTTCAGATGAGATGAAGTCAATACTTTGTTCTGTGTCATAAATACACATTTTATTATATCAGAAGAAGGTGCAAATGAGAAAAAATATGGATCCTCGTGGAAGAAACTAGAAGAATTTGATGTGTACTATACGAATAAATTTGTACTAATACAAATTGTATATGATGAATACTAAATCTTTAATTGTGACGTAGTAATTATACTTCACTTATGATGTCATTCATAAGAATTGTTTGTCATTGAACATGTTGAAGAAGATATTTAATTTTATCCTGCTCTTTTTCTATTTGAGCAGCCAAATTGCATAAAGTTTATGTGTAATCCGGGGAAGGATCGGTGAACCTCATCTTTATCCCAGTTTTTAAGCCACATACACATAAACTTTATATTTTAAGACACTGCACTAATATTGTTGATATATCTTCGTTATAACGACCTCAAAATATTTGCACAATAAACACAATGTACGGGCATCGTCGAGGAATAAAATTTATATTTTGAGAAATGGATTTGAAAACTTCGTTTCTTTTATTAAGTAATCGTTAGAGAAAACCGAAGTGGCAATAAAGAATGGACAATCCAGAGAAACTGGCAACATTGGGTACAAAAGACACAGAACGAAGACAAACAATACAAAAAACATAACACAGAAAAATAAAAACGAACTCCACCAAAAACCGGGGGTGAACCCAGGTCATGGCGAAGGGTAAGCAGTGCCTGCCTCTTATAAGACATGATAAACCTCATTACAACACAGAGTTGAGATATACATATACTATGGCAATGTTCATATATAATGCATGCATTATTTTCCACCAATTGTGTGATTTTGAGTACCAATAAAGTGGGTCAAATAAACTTTGGTGTTATTTAGTCATGAACCTAATAACACTTTACTGGTAACTGATTCATGCAGACTGGCAGAAAGAAACGGTAACAGCATAACCACGAATGGGACAAAGAACACCATTTAAATCGATTAGAACGACACTTTGGCTTTGGCAGATGTTTTGGACGTTTTTGACATTGCAGAATCAACGCAATATACGAACATTGTCGGTGAAAATAAACTTTATTTGCATTCTTTGCGAAACGGGAAAGATAATCCTGCCAAAGACACGTTTTTCTAACAGTTGCTAAAGCTCGTACAAATTGATGTTTATATTTTCCAACAATGTACGTATATTGTACATGCAATGGTTGTTTTTTTTTTTATATCTAACAATCTCGTTCACTTAAGGTTTGCAACCGTAAGCTTTCGAATCGTGGTTGACATTACACTACCATACCTCGTTTGAAATGACTTTAAGTGGATTTATGGAACATAAATAAATTTATGATACCTAAATAATTTTTTGCTAATTTTATGAAATCTTTTTCACTGAAGTTTTATGATTGCATGGCAATCTATACGATTGTTATTTTTAGATTGTACATCATTCTATCGCTATTGATTTTTTGCAGCGCCATCTATAAACTTCAAATTGTAAACACAACTTTTTAGTTCGAAGCAATTTTCAAGATTTTTATTAATTTACCACTTCCACCCCTTCCACCCTCCTGTATTTTTGACATAGAATATGTTGTATATATTTCATAGGGCGCTTTGTCTGCCCCACCTTCGCTCAATTTTTTGGATATTTTTATGTGATGCTTTTATTGATTTAGGCTAGTCATTTGTTTTAGACTTTTTGACGTAGATTATGTTGTATATATTTGATACTAGTCTATATGTTTATAAATATTATGTTGAATAGGTATTTTATTAAAATGATCTTAACGACAAACATATCTTGTCTACCATTTATTGTCATATGCCTTGTCCTTGAGCGAACAGAGCTCAAATTATGCCTCACAACACATTGTTGTGGATATTCATCATTTAAGAGATTATAAATTATTGTTAAAAACCAATTTACAGCGTTTTTAGCTCACAAAAGGGTCATGTGAGGTGTTGTCATCACTTTGCGTTCTCGTCCGCGTCGTCATCGTAAACTTTTACATTTGTATCTTCTTCTCTGAAACCACTCGGCCAATTGTAATCAATCTTGGTAGAAATGTTCATTGGATGGTCCCCTACAATGTTTATGTGTTTTATTGATCAGAAGTACACAAAAGAAACAAGAGGTCGAAATGTGTCAAACTGGACAGACAAGGCTTCTAGTAAATCAATGGCGTCTCAGATATTTATATTATTTAATGTAAACAGATAACAAATATATTTAAACGTATTTCTAAAATTAGTTAATGTTTTGAAATATGTATGTTTTGTTGTTGACGTTCATGTTTGTTGGTGGGGGAAAGTACCCGAATAAAAGCTCCAAATTGTCGCAATTCACTGCAGAATTGTATTATCTCGCCACGGGATGGGATTCGCACTTCCAACTTGGGAGGTAGTAGCTACGATGTCGGCCATGACGGCCCATACAAACTTATAATAAATATTATTTTCTATCAAATTAAAAGACAGTCACTTCATAATAGTCACGCCTAAAATATACTTTTTTCTTCAAATTTTATATTTGTTTATTTGTTGATAAATTGGATTCTTTATCAATTAGATTTAAAAGGGGAAAAAAATTATTATGTGATGAATGAGAAAAAAAAAATCATTTAAAATCATCGTGATGGTGCAGAATTTATTTCAGATGAATGAACTCATTTTTGGATGAAATATGATATTTGATATAAAAAATCTTTATAACTGATGAATAATCCAAAAATATTTGTAATAAAATATAATCAATCGCGTGGTATGTAAATGACTATATTTTTTCCAGAATATAAATAGATCACCATGTCTCAATGCCCTGTGACAACAATAAAAATGTCACCCAAGTCTTGATATTAGATCATCAGAAACGTAAACATTCACAGGCTATTATTGATATCATGGTAGTACGTTAGTACTGAATTTTAATAGCCGAGGGTGGCTTTATGATGTTTAACGCCACTTTCAACAATATGTCAGTTAAATAGCCGGCAATAATTACATTTTTATATATAAACGCTAGAGAATACCGAAGTGACAATCAAAAATGGACATTCCAGAGAACACAGCAACATAGGACACACAAGATGAAGAAAAACAAAACAAAAGCACAACACAATATGTGTTGACACCACTATACGTAAACAAACACATATAACGTAAATAAGACATGAACCCTCCTATAAACAACTGGATGTAAAGACGAACCGAACATCTCTATACCATTAAGATTAAATATATCTTTCATAATGTCCTCGGTTATATCGTTCTTTAAGAAAAGATGAAGATACTAAAAGGGTAATCAGAAACCGAAATTCGAAGAATGACATGCAACCCAATGTCGAAATGAAAAAGGACTAAATGACAAACAATGAGTTACAAGACACCACACTGAAAACTAAAGACCGAGTAGCACGAACTCCACTGAAAACTGGGGGTGAATTCCGGAAGGGTAAGCAGTTCCCGCTCCACTGGTGGCACCCGTCGTGTTGCTGCAGTTACAAACCCGAACTCCACTGAAAACTAAAGACCGAGCAGCACGAACTCCACTGAAAACTAAAGACCAAGCAACACAAACTCCACTGAAAACTAAAGACCAAGCAACACGAACTCCACTGAAAACTAAAGACCAAGCAACAAGAACTCCACTGAAAACTAAAGACCGAGCAACACGAACTCCACTGAAAACTAAAGACCAAGCAACACGAACTCCACTGAAAACTAAAGACCGAGCAGCACGAACTCCACTGAAAACTAAAGACCGAGCAGCACGAACTCCACTGAAAACTAAAGACCGAGCAATACGAACTCCACTGAAAACTAAAGACCGAGCAACACGAACTCCACTGAAAACTAAAGACCGAGCAGCACGAACTCCACTGAAAACTAAAGACCAAGCAACACGATCTCCACTGAAAACTAAAGACCGAGCAGCACGAACTCCACTGAAAACTAAAGACCGAGCAGCACGAACTCCACTGAAAACTAAAGACCGAGCAGCACGAACTCCACTGAAAACTAAAGACCAAGCAACACAATCTCCACTGAAAACTAAAGACCGAGCAGCACGAACTCCACTGAAAACTAAAGACCGAGCAACACGATCTCCACTGAAAACTAAAGACCGAGCAACTCGAACTCCACTGAAAACTAAAGACCAAGCAACACGAACTCCACTGAAAACTAAAGACCAAGCAACTCGAACTCCACTGAAAACTAAAGACCAAGCAACACGAACTCCACTGAAAACTAAAGACCAAGCAACACGAACTCCACTGAAAACTAAAGAACGAGCAACACGAACTCCACTGAAAACTAAAGACCAAGCAACACGAACTCCACTGAAAACTAAAGACCGAGCAACACGAACTCCACTGAAAACTAAAGATCAAGCAACACGAACTCCACTGAAAACTAAAGACCAAGCAACACGAATTCCACTGAAAACTAAAAACCGAGCAGCACGAACTCCACTGAAAACTAAAGACCGAGCAACACGAACTCCACTGAAAACTAAAGACCGAGCAGCACGAACTCCACTGAAAACTAAAGACCAAGCAACACAAACTCCACTGAAAACTAAAGACCAAGCAACACGAACTCCACTGAAAACTAAAGACCAAGCAACAAGAACTCCACTGAAAACTAAAGACCGAGCAACACGAACTCCACTGAAAACTAAAGACCAAGCAACACGAACTCCACTGAAAACTAAAGACCGAGCAGCACGAACTCCACTGAAAACTAAAGACCGAGCAGCACGAACTCCACTGAAAACTAAAGACCGAGCAATACGAACTCCACTGAAAACTAAAGACCGAGCAACACGAACTCCACTGAAAACTAAAGACCGAGCAGCACGAACTCCACTGAAAACTAAAGACCAAGCAACACGATCTCCACTGAAAACTAAAGACCGAGCAGCACGAACTCCACTGAAAACTAAAGACCGAGCAGCACGAACTCCACTGAAAACTAAAGACCGAGCAGCACGAACTCCACTGAAAACTAAAGCCCAAGCAACACAATCTCCACTGAAAACTAAAGACCGAGCAGCACGAACTCCACTGAAAACTAAAGACCGAGCAACTCGAACTCCACTGAAAACTAAAGACCGAGCAACACGATCTCCACTGAAAACTAAAGACCGAGCAACTCGAACTCCACTGAAAACTAAAGACCAAGCAACACGAACTCCACTGAAAACTAAAGACCAAGCAACTCGAACTCCACTGAAAACTAAAGACCAAGCAACACGAACTCCACTGAAAACTAAAGACCAAGCAACACGAACTCCACTGAAAACTAAAGAACGAGCAACACGAACTCCACTGAAAACTAAAGACCGAGCAACACGAACTCCACTGAAAACTAAAGACCGAGCAACACGAACTCCACTGAAAACTAAAGATCAAGCAACACGAACTCCACTGAAAACTAAAGACCAAGCAACTCGAACTCCACTGAAAACTAAAGACCAAGCAACACGAACTCCACTGAAAACTAAAGACCAAGCAACACGAACTCCACTGAAACCTAAAGACCGAGCAACACGAACTCCACTGAAAACTAAAGACCGAGCAACACGAACTCCACTGAAAACTAAAGACCGAGCAACACGAACTCCATTGAAAACTAAAGACCAAGCAACACGAACTCCACTGAAAACTAAAGACCGAGCAGCACGAACTCCACTGAAAACTAAAGACTGAGCAGCACGAACTCCACTGAAAACTAAAGACCAAGCAACACGAACTCCACTGAAAACTAAAGACCGAGCAACACGAACTCCACTGAAAACTAAAGACCGAGCAACACGAACTCCACTGAAAACTGGGGATGAATTCCGGAAGGGTAAGCAGTTCCTGCTCCACCCGTCGTGTTGCTCCAGTTACAAACCCGGTGATAAGCCATGAATGAGGAAAAACCGGGAAGTGCTCACAACAAGTAGAACATATCCGTAGTCATTTGTAACACAGATATTCCGTAACGGTTAACCACGGTGGCGACCTTAAAACTTTCGAAGTGATGACTTCAACGTTAACTTAACCAATAGCAACCCGTGCTGTAGTAGTTTTCTTGTAAGCAGCAACCTCTATTAAGGAAATTATGATAGGAACCACAAGCTCTGGAATATCTGGATCAACTGAGAGATATATACTCCATATGCAGGTGCTGCACATAAATGGAAAAGTTCATAATGAGAAAATTCAAATCATCTCTTTTGTCGTAAAGTTTCGTTCTTAGCTTGCCCTCACTGTCAATTTCGAGCTGTATGTTAAGGCATGAAGTAGACTTAGCTGTATCTGCGCTTTCCTGTGTTTCTAGCTTACTGGGAGAGATGAGATAAACAAAAACGTAGAAGTATTTAGTTAAGGAACATCATCTGTATAGCGGAACGTGAAATTAAAGGATCGGGCTAGCTTCATTTCGGTTTTCTTGAGAAGCTCTTGTATGAATGGATTGATTTTTTGTTAGCGTTTTTGGCCTCCAACTTTGCAACTGTGATCTTGTTATTCTTGATTTTGCACCATTGTTTCCCCTAGTGGCATTATGTCAAAGCCTATTTTGATCGTAGTGTGAAGACTTAGCAATTTGTCAGCAACTGTTTTTGATATAATGCACATTTTAAATTGATTTACAAAACTGTGCATCCTTTTTTTTTGTCCCTTAGTAAATTTACACCGTTTCTGACAAAAACGTAGATATCAAATTCAGTACGCGTTTCTGGAATAACCTTCATCAGGTACGCTCAAGGTCAAAATACTGAAAACCAGATAATCTAAAAGTTGTTGGGAGTCTATCTCCGGTTGTTGTTGGGGTCCGTGTTGCACATCATTTTAGTCTTTTGTGTTGTCCTATTATGTGTCTACATTCTGAGTTCCGTGTTGTGATGTTCGTTACGATTTCCGCATAAAAACGATGTTCGATTCGCCTTTTCCTCTAGTTGCTTGTAGGAGGTCTCATGTCGTATTAACGTTATTTATGTTTGCTGGCATATAGTGATGTCCAACACATATTGTGTTGTGTTTTTGTTTTGTTTTTCGTCATCTTGTGTACCCTATGGTGCCAGTTTCTCTGGATTGTCCATTTTTGATTGTCCCTTCTGTATTCTCTATCGTTTATTTCCTAACAGCATACTTTTATTCTTGTTCGTTAAATAAATTACTGGTTATAAACAAATCTATATATAGATATTGAGAAATATGATCTTATAAAAATTATAGTTTGTACTTGATTTCAGTCGTCGAAAATATGATTAATATTAACACCCTTCATCAATTTCTGAAGGACATGTTTTATTGTGACAAAAAATTAATAGCTGTTGATTATGGAATCGATTTCATCTTAATCAAATGCAATTTCAAGATCATGAATTGATAAACCTATGAAATTGATAGATCTCCACAAAATTGTTTACATCGCATTTTAAATATCTACATATAAAATGGGTTTTTTTTCAAATCTTTGTGACCATGGACCATAGTGGGTAACCTATTTATTGCGTTGTCCTGTTATGTGTCTTTACATTCGTGTTGTGATGTCCGTTACGATTTCCACATAAAAACGATTTTCGTTTCGTCTTTACCTCCAGTTGTTTGTTGGAGGGCTCATGTGTTATTTACGTTATTTGTGTTTGTTTGCGTATAGTGGTGTCCAACACATACTGTGTTTTGTTTTTCTTTGTCATGTGTACCCGATGTTGCCAGTTTCTCTGATTTGTTCCTTTTTGATTGTCACTTCGGTATTCTCTAACGTTTGTTATCCACACTCCCTGCAGGTTAAAGACCTCTTTTATAGATTTCTTAAAAGATTAGACATATTGAAGCCACTACAAATGTCTAAATGCGTAACCCTTACCCAACTATGCCTACTTTCCAGTAGCAGTTCAAAGTTGTAGATCCGGCTGACCCATCCCTTCCCTCACTGCTACATAGTTTTTATATATTAATGAAATTATTCTCGTTCTGAATATAATTGAAATACTGCTTGCTGAACGTTAAGCAACAATCAATCAATCAATCAATCAATCAATCAATCAATCAATCAATCAATCAATCTAATATTTGTCTTTTATTTTTGATGGCAGTAAGTTATTATTGAATAATGTCACGTGAGCAACTTTAAACTACATTGTATATATATCATGCCAACAACAAGTTATATTTTGTTGAGATGGTGATGATGATGATGTCCGCTTTGTACTAGACGAATACACTGAGTTAGATTTTATCACGATAGCTCACCGAGACAACAGTCCACAGATAAAGACATGTTGCTTTAATCTGACACATTATTCTGTTTTTACTCATTAATGCTGCATAATTAGCGGAGAAGCACTAAATGCCAGTGCTATAGTCTTTGGTTTGCTCACTGGGGGTCAAACAGATGACCTACCACATTTGACGAGCATACCAGACATTGTACCTCAGAGGCGGTCTTTCTTTGAGTAAGCGCATGCGTGAATTATTACGTTGTTCAGTTATTCCTGATTTATTTTCGACATTCGGAATGTACAGAGTAGATATACTAGTATACACTAAGTATTTATGTATTTGCTTGATTTTGTTTGTTTGATGGTGTTTAACGCCACTTTCAACAATATTTCAGTTATATCCTGGCGGTCAGTTTTATTGGTGGAGGAAATTGCAGGACCCGGAGAAAACCACCGACCTGCCGGAAGTGATTGACAAACTTTATCACATAATGTTGTACACCTCGCCCTGATCGTAATTCGAACTCACAACATCAGTGGTGATATGCACTGATTGCATAGGTAGTTGTAAATCCACCTAAAATATGATTACGGCCCCTTTATGTATTGATTATGTTTTACATAAATCATTATATTTGTATAAATTTATTCACATAAATGTGTATTTGATCATATTGACTGTTTCGGGCTATGTATTTAAGCTATGAAAAGAAAGTGTAAACAATGATGGACAGCAATCCACCAATATCAACAAAACGAACAGTCACCTCTCATCTCAAATCATTGACATATGGCGTTGGAAATCCAGCTTGAGATAAATGTTTATAACTGTAAACAAGATCTCTGAAACATTAGCACTGCCTACGATGACTATTGTTATACATATATTGATATTTAATGTGAGTTTAGTAATCTGATATCTGTTGTTTTAGTTTTTGTTTGTTTGCTTGATTGAATAATTACAATACTTCCGTTTTTCATTGAAATGTTACAATATGATTTTTATGAAGTGGTCACATGATTATAAAAGAGATGTTTTACATCCCAATAAAACTCAAACCCGAACTTGCACGTGCCTCCATGACGACGTCAGATGTAAACAATCAATGGCGTAGTAATTTCCAACAGCACATAATCTAACACAAATAAAATTTACAACGAAAAATTCAACTATATTAAATTTTGGTGTGATTTAAATGTAATTATAAGAATTGAATGCATTTTTTTGTAGTTTTATAGGCGTGTAAAAGCGTGGACCGAGGCACATTTTGTGTATGAAGCGCTAGCCTTCAATTCTTAAGTAATATGACACGCCATTAAAATAATCTGATTTTTCCTACCTTTTTGTTCTTTTTTTTTAAATATTTTATTATTGTTATTGATTTATTCATAATTGTTTATTATTCATGTTTAATTTATGTAAATGCATTTTAACAAGCATTTTAATTTTATGTTCTACTAAATAAAGTTAGAAGACAAATATATCCACGAATTATTCCCTTTCAGCGAAAGTTAAGAACCTTCCATATTTGTCTTTGAATTAACAGTGTAAACAATATTAAAAACAAAACATATCATTCAGTTCCACAACCCAATAGAACAATCACAGAAACAGACAAAATCGATACCTGTAACACACAAATGCATGACTGCTCACCTTCCAGGCTTGGCACAGGCACTTCAATGAAAAGTGCAGGTTTAAACTAGTATATTTTGATATCAAGAAATAGAATATCATTTCACACCGTATTAGAATTATATACTAGTCAACAAAAGAAACGATACAAGGGTTTGATGCTCAATATTTTTTACATAGAGAAAAACAAATCGACAAAAATCATATAATTTAGATTCACATGGGCATAGCAAATGAGGCAATATCAACAAAATTTCTCAACATTATTATCAGAACAAATCATGGAAAAACAAATATTGTCATGCAGTATGGAGGTTTGCGGAGTTCAGTAACGTGTGTGACCACCTCTTGCAGCAACAACTTCGCATCTCTGACGCATAGAACCAATCAATCGTTGGTTAAAGGTTTGTGCGATGTTGTTCCACTCGTGCACAAGTGCGTCACGCCGCTCCTGTAGTGCTTTCGATGGATATTGACGGTGGCGAACACGTCTACCGAGTTCATCCCATAAATGTTCAATTGGTGATAGATCCGGTGATAACGCCGGCCAAGGAAGAACACGGATATGATTCTGGTTCAGAAAGTCTTGACAAACACGAACCACGTGACATCTTGCATTGTCATGTTGAAAGACGTGAGCAAAGTTTCGCTGTTGGAGAAAGGGCAGAACGATAGGATCAAGAATATCGTCTCTGTATTTTACGGCATTCAATGTTCCTTGAACAATTTTGAGCTGAGTGCGAACATCATGACAAATTCCTTCCCAGACCATAACACTTCCGCCTCCAAAACGGTCGGACTCGTAGACACACTGGTCCGTTAAACGTTCCCCACACCTGCGGTACACACGATAACGTTCATTGCTAAAACGAAGTGAAAATCGGGATTCATCACTAAAAATAATGTGTTGCCAGGTGAGAAGCCTCCAACTACGACGTGCACGAACCCAGGCTAGTCTCGTGGTCCTATGGCGTTGTTGAAGGATTGGTCACACCACCGGACGCCTAGCTCGGAGTTCAAATTCACATCGTCTTCTGCGAACAGTCTGACCCAAAATTCGGACGTTTGCTAGACCATGTGTTCTACGGGCAGTGTCCTCAGTCGTTATCATGCGTTCCGGAAGTGAATAAGGCGTAAATGTCTGGCTTGACGTTGTGATGTCACACGCGGCCTGCCGTTACGGAGTCTGTCATTCGTCCTACCTGTTTGTCGAAGACGAATCATTGACCTTTAAATGGTTATTCTAGACACACTAAAGTGGTGTACAACGGCCTGGTGAGTCATTCCAGTCTGAACCATATTCACCGTTCACTCATGGTCATTATGACGGAGCCGTGGCATTGAGAAGAGTTTGAAGACACCAAAGGGCCAATCAGAATCTTATATCGAAGAAGAACAGACAACACAATGATCAAAAGAAAAAGCACAAAGGTACAAACAACGATCTACAAAATCTAGTTACAAACCCGGTAATACGTCGTGAATGAGGAAAGGACCGGGAAGTGTTTACGACAAGTGGAACATATCCGTGGTCATTTGTGAGGCAGATATTCCATAACGGTGAACCAAGTCATGGTGGCGATCGTAGCGTTCTTGTGAAAATTCAAATTTTCAGAATTGCAAATTGTTTACTTTTATTGACAGTACAATTAATGACCGCAGGTGATTTAATTGCCTAATTCGATCATGGCAAACTCGATCATGGGATGGAAAATTGACTTTCCGGGATTTTTCCGCAACGGAACAGGATGTTATTGTTTATTTTGTGAAGATAAACGCGTTTCACGCAAACATTTAGGAAAATGATAATAAACAATTGTTTTGGTTTTAACATAAAAATATATTTAAACAAAACTATTTGCATCGTTTCTTTTGTTGACTAGTATATAATTATTGAAAATGAAAACTGTAATAAACATTAACTGATTTTGTTTTATTCCATTACATGATCCTTTCCGAGAATATAACCAAAAGCCCTTTATTTATTGGATATCTGGAGGTTTGAGTCCATAAACGTAACTTAACCCCTTCACTCTACATTGAAGTGCCATGTACCAAGGCAGAGGAATAATGGGTCATGTATATCTGTGTCATGTATATCTGTGTCAGGGATATCTGTGTCATGTATATCTGTGTCAGGGATATCTGTGTCAGGGATATCTGTGTCAGGGATATCTGTGTCATGTATATCTGTGTCAGGGATATCTGTGTCAGGGATATCGATTTCATCTCTCTTTCTACGATTTTTCTATTGTATTTTGGAACAACTGTGCTAATGATGTTGGTTTATCTTCTACCTTTATTTGATTACCAGATGAATGAATTTTATTTCTGTTTTCAATTTAATCAACTGTTAAATTCATACTTTATATTGAAGAGTAGAAAATAACGAAGATGTCCTAACTAATACGGCAAATCCATTTCACATCGCATTTGTGAATTAGTAGGGCTTGACCGACTTATTTCATAAACATGATGTGGATTGTTTTCGCTTTACGGTGTTTAACGCCACTTTCAACATTATTACAGTCAAATCGTGGCGGTCAGCATTATTGGTGGAGGAAACCCCGAGAAAACCACCGACCTGTCGCAAGTCACTGACAAACTTTATCAAATAATGTTGTACACCTCGTCCTGAACGGGATTCAAACTCACAACATCAGTGGTGATAGGCACCGATTGCATAGTTAGTTGCTAATCCAACTATCATACGATCACGGCCACGACAACTTTATTCTATGTGTTAGGGGTATCCATTTTACCTCTTTCTACGAATTTTTTTTATTGTGGAACTGTTGCAACATTGTTGTATTTTTTAGCTTTCATTTTATTAGTATCATTTCAGGAATTATAATGACAAGTTTTAAGCAACAGACAATCAATCATCTAATGACAAGTGAGTGCACTCTTAGTAGTTGTCTGTTATCTTCTATATTACCAACATGTACAGTCTGTCCGTCCTTGTTATCTGAACTGTGTTTGTGTACATTATGCTAGAAGTTGGAGCGAGTGATTGTTGGTTTCCAAATATGCAGGAGAAGTTATATTCGATGAAATAATTAAGATAACTGATTAGTTTGATTTTATATAGCTAGATCACTGAAACAACACGAGTGTGGTAGATCGGGTGTTCGAGCTCCGTTCGAGTCAAACCAAAGAATATGAAATTGGTATTTATTGCTTCTCCGCTAAGCATGCAAAATTAAGGAGAAAGGGCAAAGATTGGTTGGCTCGAAATCAGGATAATGCATCCGTGTGGGGCGACATGTCTATCCGCTGACTGTTGTTTCAGTGAGCTAGCACTATCAAAATCCAACTAAACGTGTTGGTCTAGTACAGAGCGGACATCATCATCATCTCATTGAAAATTAACTTGTTTTCGTCATGATATAGCTAAAGACGGTGAGTTGGTGTTAAGCAACACTCACTCACTCACTCACTCACTCACTAAAACAACATCCATCAGGTATTAAATATTGCGTACTTATTGGAGAAGCAGCAAAAAACAACAGTTTTTTATTTGACCTGACCTGGGTTCACAGTTTTTGATTTGACCTTACCTGGGTTCGAATCCACGATCTACCGAGCAATATAATCATTACACCATTGATGTTGTTTTATTAGATGGAATGTACTGGAAAATTAGCCAGTAAGCAACAACTCACTTGAAACACTATCTGTCAATTTCATGATAACTATTTCTGATTGGATACAGAGCAAAACATAACAACATTGATATACATACCGTATAATAAGTTTATTTATTCCCTTTTGTGAGATATGAATCTTCAAGTTAACAATTATATCTCAAATTTAACTTATGCAAATTTATTTATTAACAAATAATTTCACACTGGCACCAAGATGCTGACTACTATTCTATTTATAGAATATTCCGCTATGCTCTCTTCTATATTTAATATAATTATAATAAGGCAACGGGATGTCGTTTTTTTTTTACATAAATATGCAAAAAGACATATATTGTATACATACAATGACATTTAGTCATGCTTACAGTAGATTTAATTGTTATTTACAGTATTGCTATAGACGTTTCGCTATTTATTATTATATGTCATTCATTTTATATTGTCAAAGAAATGCTGATTGTGTTTAAAACAAGATGCGTGGATAATTGTAAATAATAAAACCGTAGCTATCACATTTCGTGTGTTATTTTTAATATAAAAAGGTAAACACATGGGATATGTATTTTATAAACATTTAATAAATCAATGTTAAGGTGTTTACATTATGTTGCTTAAAACTTATTTTGTGAAGTTGAAAACATTAAATCAAGAAGAAATTAAAGGTCTAAATTAGAATTGCCCCATGCTGGTTATTCTATTTCTTACAAGATTGCTATGCCATAGCCAATGTCCCCTGGCTATTTACATAGATCTGTGTATAAATTACTTTCATTAGTTCCTATGACTGAAATGGACTAATCTTTAAAGAAGCTGTGTCGTCAATGATCAGTCAAGAATTATGCTTGTGTTCTAGCAAGCCTTTATATGGGTTCTATATTAGAAATCATTTGTTATCTTAATTTTGCTAGCTGTTGTATATAAATATCTAAAACAGCAGGTGCTCATCTCCATACACTATTTTTATGCCCTTTTAAAATTTAATTGGATTCTACAAAATTAAACGTAAATAACTCGCCATTTTGAAATCGCTTTTGTCACTATCACATTCATCATGTGGAAAAAATCATGCATATCAATTTTCGTTGAAATTGGAGCACTTCGAAATTTTAGGCATTTAGGCGGCCATCTTAGAAATGGCTGCCAAAATGACCGACATTTTGAAATCGCGTTGGTCTAAAAACCCTAAATATCAATTTTCTTTGTAATTGGAGCATTGGAGTACTTCGAAATTTGTTATGTGTTTTGGCGACCATATTGAAAATAGTTGCCAAAATGTCCACCATAATGGCTACAATGGCTGCCATTTTTAAATCGCATTTGTCACTATCACATTCCTCAAGCCGAAAATCTTCTGAATATCAATTTTCGTTGAAATTGTAGCACTTTGAAATTTTGATGTGTTTTGGCAGACATCTTAAAAATGACCGCCATTCTCACAATTTGTTTGCCCCATTTCGAACTTAAGCTAGAGATTGCTAATATAATGCTTGTGTGTAAGTTTGAAAATCAATTGGTCAACAAATAAAAATTTTAGAGCGCTTACAACATATCTCGGACGAACGGACGGACTAACGAACTATCGGACGGATAAACGGACTAACGGACGGACGCCCGGCATTTCCATATCCCCCGCTCCGCATTGCGGGGGCGGGGGACAATAAAGTTAGAGAAAACAGAATAAACAATAAAACAAAACAAAACAAAAACAGAAAAACAAAACAAAACAAAAAACCCAACAACAAAATAAACACATAGAAAAAAAACAAAAAAAGCACAGAAAAATAAGCCAACTCTCTTTTCGGTATGGAGCCAGATCAGACAAAGCAATCAGTATCAGGAATCCCAAAGCAAACTGTTGTGCTGAAACGTTTTGCATTCGCAAATATACAGCCACTCTTTCATATATAATGCATATACTATTGCGTAAATATTTTCAGCAGAATTTCAGCAAGGAGTTTGTTGTATTAAATTGTTTGTGTATGTAAGAAACGTTTGTAGACAACACATCGAAGAAGGACACATACAACAATGGTCAAAACGAAAAGGACAAACAATGATTTATAAACCACTACTCAAAACTAAAGATGTAGCAACACGAAATGTAAGTACAAATTTGAATTTTAGATATGAATTGTGTTATACACAGTAGTGTGTTTGATTAAAATGATGGTCCTTTCGAGTAAAATGAGTCAATAATAAGGGTTAGGCTGTTTAACGCCACTTTCAACAATATTTCAGCTATATCGTGGCGGTCAGTTTTATTGGTCGAGGAAATCTGAGTACCAGGAGAAAACCACCGACCTGTCGTAAGACACAAACAGACTTTATCACATAATGTTATATCAAGTACACACAATTCGAACTTACAACTTTATTGGTGCTAGGCACTGATTGAACAAGTAGTTGTATATCCAACTACCATAAGATCAAGACCTAGAACCCTCGTCAATAATAGTGATACAACACAACTATGATAAAAATATCATATACAAAAAATGTACCACTAGTGAAAACTAGAACTTAACATCGAATATCCTGTCTTATATGTAATACCCGTCGTGAATGCTTAATTCTTAGATCTAAGAAGGAAATCAGATGTTCAGTTAAAACATAGGTATATACACGACGTGTTTCTGGGATAATCTTTATCAGGTACACTCAAAGAAGATTGGAAAGCTAGATAGCTTTATATATCATTGGGAGCAACAAATCCAAAGGGTTTAAACAGTATAGCCAAAATCTGCTATGGTTGCCTATGCTTGACTGAGGGTACTATTGCATTTGATTATAATCACATTATATAGGAACTGTAAATTTTAAATCTAAAATTGTAATTATTCGTCCGTTTCAATCTGGTTTAGAAACGTTATTCTTTTATCAGAAACAAATATATTTATAAAATTAATCATTTCTATGAAATAAATAGAGTCCTTCAATCATTTCTGAATTATCATTCGGATGAAGGGTATATGATTTATGCTTTTTCTTTAGCGTACATGTAATTAATTTTTGTAATACGAGCTTCTGTTAACAAAATAATCCATACTTGAATGTGCATTGATAAGTTATTAAGCGTAGATATCTATAATTTAGTCCACACGACGCATTTGTGGAATAGCATTCATCAGATATGCTCTAACTCAAAGCCAGATAAAAAAAAAGTGCTTAGGAGAAAGACAACCAAAGGGGCTAAGCTGTACAGACAAAATCAAATATGGCCATCTATGCTTGAGAGAGGAGAACCTTAGCTTTAGTAAACAATTACACGATTCAGGAACTGTAAATTTCAATAATAAACATATTTTATAACCCATGGCACTGCCGAAGCAGTGACTACTGGGTGGATGATATCCACGATACGCACCATTCAGTATTAAAAAAACATTCCATATTGTATGGAGACTAAAATAATAAACATGTACCAAACAACAGCTGTTACAAAACAATTGAAATATCATCTCTTGACTTCACACCGTATCGGTTAATATGAAATATTATTATACTTCGTGTAAGTTTCTGTAGTGATATTTGGTCCTGTAATATTTTGGCATATTACATGGACAGTTAGACACTCAGTATAATAATGATATTAATGTGGTCTTGTCCAGGTAATATGCCAAAATATTACCCAGGTCTGAGAGAAATATTACCCGACTCATTATTATATAATTAATACTAATGAAACTAAAAACATAGCAAAATTTAAAAAAATAAAATAAACCACCAATGGTTGACTTGAGATATAATTATGCAATGTTGTTGGGTTTTTTTTATTGCACACTGTCTATAACGGTAATATAAAATATTGTGATTGCAATTGTGTATGAAACCAAAATATCCTAGTTTGCACAAGTCCGTAGCTGTTCATGTTAAGCCCTTTGGTCTTATTGCTCCCAAACTTTATTTAGCTTTCTAGTCTTTCGGTTTTAAGAGTACCTGATGAATGTTATTCCAGAAACGCGCCCTGTGCGCTAAATTTTATATCTACGTTTTTATTTGAATATAAATTTTCAATAGCAAGTTAATAAAGCGAAAAACAAAAATGAGCACACTGTCGGAATAGTTCTAAGTCAAATAGGATAACCATAGAAACAGAGACAAAATTGATACCCCTAACATGCATATACATGACCACTAAACTCTCCCTGCTTGATTAAAACACTTCAATATGTTTGATTTGATTTGATTTTCTTTTGTGTTTAACGCCACTTTCAGCAATATTTCAGCTATATCATAGCGACCAGTTTTAGTGGTGGAAGAAGCCGGAGTACCCGGAGAGAACCACCGACCATGGGCAAGCAACTGGTTAACTTTATCACTTGCGGCTGTGAGTCGAGTGCGCCCTTTTTGTAATCTACAAAGCCGGGCGCGAACCCACGCCGTATTGGTGATAAGCTTGTATGAGTTGTTAGGTAATCCAGAAAGCAGAATGGAGTATCTTGTACAAATCATAATTCATTTCATACGTAGACCATGATATAACTGAACAATTGCTAATTAAATTGATTAAATCTTTAAATTTTAAACTTTAAAATTGGTGTTTGTTGCTGTTACGTTTATAAGCAGGATTCATCTCATACATGTATTATCATATACAAACTTGTTAATTTTGTTTGCCATGATATACACCGTAGCTTAATATTAATTATAGTAATTTAAACCTCCCCTTTTTATATTATCTCATCCGCCCCAATGTATACATTTTCACCGCCCCATTGTATTGTTTTTTGTCGCCCCATTTTATAAAAATCCGCCCCAACGTTGAACACCGATCCAACTACCTAACTCATTGAGCCACCCTGGCCCTCACTTAAATATAAATTGGTTGGTTATATTAAAATAAAATATAACAACAACAACAGAATTAAATAAATAGTCGTATGATAAAATATGGGATCTTTAAATATAAATAATATCAATACTGAAGTCGGCCATATCAGATGAATATTATATCATTAAATTGACTGACTATATGATTTTCCTGTATACAAATCTCATATTCAACGCCAAGCGTATTAGATCAGTAATAAATCCGTAATAAACCAAAGGTAATATCGATATTTTATTATTTGTTATTGTAGTAGTTCTATGATGCCTCCATCATTGGGTTCTGAAGGACTAAAATCTTCTTCTGTGATTACAAATTTATATCTATATTGATCAAGGTGTAGATTTCATTCTGCTTAGTCATGTCATGTGACGACCTAATGAAAACGAAGCTCATAAATAGACTTAGTAAGAAATTATGTTGTATTGATGTAAATGAACATGAGAAACTATCCAACATTACATCTAGATATACCCCACATATACGAGTACCTGATGAAGGTTATTCCAGAAACGTACCTGATGAAGGTTATTCCAGAAACGTACCTGATGAAGGTTATTCCAGAAACGTACCTGATGAAGGTTATTCCAGAAACGTACCTGATGAAGGTTATTCTAGAAACGTACCTGATGAAGATTATTCTAGAAACGTACCTGATGAAGGTTATTCCAGAAACGAACCTGATGAAGGTTATTCTAGAAACGTACCTGATGAAGGTTATTCCAGAAACGTACCTGATGAAGGTTATTCTAGAAACGTACCTGATGAAGGTTATTCTAGAAACGTACCTGATGAAGGTTATTCCAGAAACGTACCTGATGAAGGTTATTCCAGAAACGTACCTGGTGAATGTTATTCCAGAAACGTACCTGATGAAGGTTATTCTAGAAACGTACCTGATGAAGATTATTCTAGAAACGTACCTGATGAAGGTTATTCCAGAAACGAACCTGATGAAGGTTATTCTAGAAACGTACCTGATGAAGGTTATTCCAGAAACGTACCTGATGAAGGTTATTCTAGAAACGTACCTGATGAAGGTTATTCCAGAAACGTACCTGATGAAGGTTATTCTAGAAACGTCCCTGATGAAGGTTATTCTAGAAACGTACCTGATGAAGGTTATTCCAGAAACGTACCTGATGAAGGTTATTCCAGAAACGTACCTGATGAAGGTTATTCTAGAAACGTACCTGATGAAGGTTATTCTAGAAACGTACCTGATGAAGGTTATTCTAGAAACGTACCTGATGAAGGTTATTCCAGAAACGCGTCGTGTGCACTAAATCTGATATCTACGTTTTAATTACATACAGACACAAATTAAAGTAAATGAACAGGTTATAGTAAGAAATGATATTGATGTAAATGGACATGAGAGACTATCCAACATTACATCTAGATATATTCCAGATTACATATAGACACAAATTAAAGTAAAGAAACATCTTGTAGTAAGACATGATATGTAAATGAACGTCAGAAATTATCTAACATTACATCTAGATATATCCAACATTACATATAGACACAAATTGAAGCAAAGGAAAAGTTTATAAAGGACGAAGTCCTTCTAACGGTAAGCTGTCCGATTTTTCCTTCTATATTGATAGCCAAAAATCTGCTCACCGGAAGTTTAAAAAATAGTTCAATTGATAGTTTAGAAACGCAAAAGAAATCTATTTCAATGAAAAATTCCCAATTCTTTGATTATTTACTCTATGCAAAATCGAAATAAACTTTTAATAAAATTCTAATAAAAAAATCTCATTCTACGAAACTCCCGACAAGAAGAGCGGCGTACAGTAAGTAGGTAAAATGAGCCATAACAAATCGGCTACAAAATTCATTCAAAATAAAAGATAATAGCCTCACTGGACGCAATTACGACCGAAATAAAAAGTATGTCTCCTAATTGTTCCTTCAAAACATGAATTAAAAAAATGCTTTTATAAATAGATACCCTGCTAAATTACTCGTGTTTTGGGAGAAAATTATTCATGCGCAGTTGTTGAATGTTGCAGACGACGGGTTTTCATATTTGTAAACAGAAAACGATCGACAATTGCATATGGAATCTATCGCTAAAATTCATTGAGGTACGCATATTTTGTTATCTTATGCCTGTAATTGGAAAGAATATGATCTTCTGGTTCTATGCATATGTAGAACACATTGAAATTAAAACAAAAACAGTCAATATAATACATTTTCCTTACCTTGATCTATCCCAAACTGTCAAAATCCGTGATGTACCTTATTCATTGAAGAGTCCAAAGAATTCCGAATGCAAACTGGCACACATTTATGGTATGAATAAAGGAAAGGTTTTTATTTCATATGTATTATATACAAATGGATATGTGAACGTAAATGAATGAATGCTCTTTCAATTTTAACAGTTGTCATTAAATAATTTACACTAGAAAGGTTATTATGATGTCGTTCGAAATTGTGTCCGGATCAATGTCACAGAGTGACTAGAACGGGGTCATGAAAATCTGTTTAAAACCCGTAACTGCATTGAATAATATATGGGCTATGATTCAAAAGGAATATTGGTGCTTAATCTGAAATATGAACATGCAATCAGCTTCATCAATTTGGTCAAATTTATTATCAAATGTCAATATCATCGAAATTGTTCGTAATTGCGTCCGGTGAGTCTAACGTGTACGAATCATCGTATTATTGAAATTTTAGGACTTCGTCCTTCAAACAGGTTGCCTGTCTCATATTAGTAAGAAAGGATATGGATGCAACTGAACATGAGAGACTAACTTAGACATGAATTAAAGTAAAAAACAGCTTATAGTAAGAAAGATATGGATGTATTTGAACACGAGAGACTATCCAACGTTAAACTTAGACATAAATTAAAGTAAAAAACAGCTTATAGTATGAAAGATGTGGATGTAATTGAACATGAGAGACTATCCAACATTACACTTAGACATAAATTAAAGTAAAGGAACAGATTGTAGTAAGAAAGGATATGGATGTAAATGAACACGAGGGACTCTCCAACATAGGAACAGTTTATAGTAGGAAAGATATTGGTGTAAATGAACATGAGAGACTATCTAACATGACACTTAGCACAACTTAAAGTAAAGGAACAGCTTATAGTAAGAAAGATATGGATATAAATGAACATGAGACGCTGTCCAACATTACACTTAGACACAAATTAAAGGAAAGGAACAACTTGTAGTAAGAAAGGATATTAATGTAAATGAACATGAGAAACAATCCAACATTACACTTAGACATACATTATAGTAAAGCAACAACTTGTAGTAAGAAAGATATGGATGTAATTGAACATGAGAGACAATCCAACATTACACTTAGATACAAATTAAAGTAAAGGAACAGCTTGTAGTAAGAAAGGATATTGATGTAAATGAACATGAGCCGCCATCCAACATAGGAACAGTTTATAGTAGGAAAGATATTGGTGTAAATGAACATGAGAGACTATCTAACATGACACTTAGCACAACTTAAAGTAAAGGAACAACTTGTAGTAAGAAAAGATATGGATATAAATGAAAATAAATGAGACGCTGTCCAACATTATATATAGACAGAAATTAAAGTAAAGGAACAGTTTATAGTAAGAAGGATATGGATATAAATGAACATGAGACAATCCAACATTACAGTTAGACACAAATCAAAGTAAAGGAACAGATTGTAGTAAGAAAGGATATGAATGTAAATGAACATGAGGGACTATCCAACATTACACTTAGATACAAATTAAAGTAAAGAAACAGCTTATAGCAAGAAAGGATATTGATGTAAGTGAACATGAGCCGCTATCCAACATTATATATAGACAGAAATTAAAGTAAAGGAACAACTTGTAGATTTAGTAAGAAAAGATATGGATATAAATGAACATGAGAGACTATCTAACATTACACATAAACATACATTAAAGTAAAGGAACAGCTTGTAGTAAGAAAAGACATGGATGTAATTGAACATGAGAGACTATCCAACATTACACTTAGACATAAATTAAAGTAATGGAACAGCTTGTAGTAAGAAAGGATATGGATGTAATTGAATATGAGAGACTATCCAACATTACACTTAGATACAAATTAAAGTAAAGGAACAACTTGTAGTAAGAAAGGATGTTGATGTAAATGAACATGAGCCGCTATCCAACATTATATATAGACAGAAATTAAAGTAAAGGAACAACTTGTAGAATTAGTAAGAAAAGATATGGATATAAATGAACACGAGAGACTATCCAACATTACACTTAGACACAAATTAAAGCAAAGTAAGAACATATATGGATATAAATGAACACGAGAGACATCTAACATTTTACTTAGAAAGGAACAGCTTATAGTAAGAAATGATATGGATGTAAATCAATCAATCAATCAATCAATCAATCAATCAATCAATCAATCAATCAATCAATCAATCAATCAATCAATCAATCAATCAATCAAGATAAGGCTAAATACCATTTATGGTATTGTTTGGATGGACAGCTACAACTCGTACTTGTAGATGTGATACTTCCACGGTTTACTTTTTTAATATATTGTATCTTTTCCATGTTCTGGTATTCATACTTCCTGATTGAACAAAACTTAAATTGATGGTAATGATTATTTGCAAAACATTTCCAGTGTATTTATTTTTTATATGAAAATACCTAATATATTTTCAAAATATTTGCCTTCTTGCAGTGATGACTAACAACTTTAAATATGATTGCAATTTTATTGGTACATTACACAACAGCAAAATCATACCAACGGAATTCCTAGTATATATCTGTTTACCAACAAACCAAAAAATCTTGGATTAATTTAAGCCTTTTGATAAAACGAAACTGGGTTTACCTAGAAGCTTAGGGGTATTTCTTTTTATCAACTTGGGCAACTTCCTAGTGATTTCATAATATAGATTGGTTTACATTGTGTACTTCTTGACAATATATTAAATAAATTATGATGTCATTAAAATCTGTCTTAAGCATTTATATATATATGTACATATATAAATAAATAAGATTGCGTATACCACATTGTATAGATAATGATCTTAAAGTGATTATGATTGGATGCTAGTTATTACCTACCCAGTTGTAATTTCACCCGTTAAGTATAAAGAAATATTAAAATGAGTATTGTGATGAATATATATATATCACCTGCTGAATACTCAATACACAACCAGGTGAGAACGGAATGAACATTGACATCCGACGAATGCGACACCGACGTGAAACTTGTCTCACGGTACAGTAAATCGTAATCAAATATACAACACAAAAAAAAACGTAGAAAAGAAATATTAAATTTTTATGGTGATTATATAACGGTTGGCGGACCATCAAAGAATTAATTATCGACGTATTTAGCTGGATAATAGAAAACGGTAGATAGATGTGAGAAAACGTTGGGTAATGTTTGCCTCTCTTGCATATAAACACCTGGCTTAAACAAATTGCATTATTATATTTTGCAAAATGAATGGATTACCTGGAATTGAAGGTAAGAGAATTAGCATATAATATTAATTTTATTTGGATGATAAAAAAATGATTTCTGGTTTTAAGATAATTTTTATTGTATTTCCAAGTTAATGCCAATTTGTATTTAAGGTAGTGATTCTGTTCAAGTGGTATTACTTTATCTAATTCAAAATTCACTCAGGGAGGAGGTTTGGACCCATACAAATATTTTAACCTCGCCACCTTTTATTGAAGTGCCTGTACCAAGCCAGGAAATTGATCGGTCATATATTTGTGTGTAAGGGGTATCAGGTTTGTCTCTGTTTCTGCGATTATTCTATGTGTCCGTTATTGTGGTATTTTTTGTTTTCCATTTTTTAATAAAAAAAAAATTTAAAGAGCAGTTTTGAGTTTACTGTCAGTTTCAAGTCAAAAATTATTTGCTCTATTCGTCGATATTGTGGTATTTTTTTTTTCCATTTTTTTAATAAAAAAAAATTTAAGTGCAGTATTGAGTTAACTGTCGGTGTTGAGTCAGAATTGATTTGTATTGTATCAATACATTGTCTTCTATATGGTAATGGATGAGATTATTATTTATTTTCTTTTTAACCACTTTATTAATTAAATATTTATGTTTATTTAAATATGTAGTAATTGTTATCGAAAGTTATTGCTTGTCGTGTCTATCACCTGTCATTCTGAGATTCAAAATACCTTTGTTCGCTCCCGGTTTGCTTGTGATAGCTCGTGTCTAGTAAGCCTTTATGTTATTTTATGCATTTTTAGCTTTATATTTAACTGGTGTATATCCCAACTGTGAGTGAGTGGTTATTGCTTAACATTAAATGAGCAATATTTCAGCTATAGAAAGAACTAGTTATATTTTGATCAGATGACGATGATAATGATGTAGCTTTGTACTAGACCAACATGCCGAGTTGGAGTTTCATAGCACTAGATTACTGTAACAACAGTCAGCGGGAAGACATGTCGGTTTTGTGGCTCGGACTCATTATTCTGATTCCAAGCCAAACAGTCTTTGGTTTTTTTTCTCTCTCCTTAAATGTTGTTTGCTTAGTGAAGAAGCAACACATACTGATTTCATAGTGTTTGGGCCTCGAGCCCATGATCTACCACACTCGAGACGAGCACGCTAACCATTACACCACCGATGTGGTTTATCCGGATTGTGTTATTTGACTGGTTCTTCTAATGTATATTTTTACCGTTATCTTATTATATATTAGTATATATATAGAGCAGACAGAAATCTAGTAAAATCCTATACTAAAGTCAATCAATTAAAATAAACAAGGTTAAATGACAGCAAAACTAACAACTGTATTCTGAGTCCCGTGTTGTGATGTTCGTTACGAGTTCCGCATAGAAACGATGTTCAGTTCGTTTTTACCTCCAGTTGTTTGTAGGAAGGCACCTGTCTTATTTACGTTATTTGTGTTTGTTAGCGTGGTGTTCAACACATATTGCATTGTGTATTTGTTTTGTTTTTCTTTGTTTGGTCGTGATGGTATGGTAGTTGGAGCTACAGTTATATATGGAGTCAGAGACTATCATCACTAAAGTTGTGAGTCCGAATCCCGCCCACGGCTAAGTGTACTCGATACAAAATTATGTGATAATGTCAGTGACTTGCGGCAGGTCGGTGGGGTTTTCTCCAGGTACTCCGGTTTCCTCCACCAATAAAACTAACCGTCACGAAATAGCCGAAATATTGTTGAAATTGGCGTTAAGCATCATAATTCTAACCCCTAACCCTAACAACTGCTCCTCTTCTTGCTGACTTGTTCCTTTATTCGCATGAGGAAAACTTCATACAGGGGCTTCACCACAATTCAATTTGTTGATTCAATTTAAAATTTGTTTAATATTCATAATCTTTTACACCGTTATTACTCTAGAAGGTAATGTACTGGACTGGTGATTGCATGATATGTATTGTAAATCAAATATGTTCATACATTTACAGCATACTAATGACAGGATGTCAACTTCGTAGGTTAATCCACCCCTGGGTCTCTTTGACGATTATCATATTACGTGGGGATCATGATGAAAAGACATTTCATATCTCATTTTTATTTTTTTTTATTTTTGATATTAGAAAGAATTTATCCATTCGTTATGCTCAGTTAAATTTGATTTAAAGAATACAAAATGTAATTATAATTTATGTTCACTTGGCAACATTGGGCACACAAGACACAATACAGGCAATATTAAGAAGCAAAAGCTAAGGCTGACATGATATGGGTTAGGATAATATGTGTTCTAGTTGTCTGACTTGTCTCCCTGAGAACTGTAGTTACTGATAAGCTACTCCAAGTAGACATGTCACACCGTTTGGACACATATTATCTCAACAAGCACAATAATGATACAAGTAGTTCAGCGGGGTTTTTTTTTTATCAGTACAAGGTATTATCTCATCAAAATGTAATAGTGTTCATTATTTCATTGCTGATAAATCACACACTCTTTCCACAGTGACTATTTGCCCTACCGAATTGCTTTTACTGACAATGAGTACTCTCAGTGTGGCTTGCACATTGAGAGTAAAACAAATATCAGTTGGGCAAATTTAATGGTGGAGGCAGTCTCTATGCTCACTCTCCTCACTTTTAGAATTAATATATTAAAAAAGTACAAGTCAAATACCACACATTTAGCCCCTCTATGTATAAAACCAGTTATTTTAGATGTTATTTTTATGTCCTAAACAATTTGTGTTATTTATAATAATATGAATGTAAACAAAGGACCATTTAGTAGGACGCTATCACTTTTTATGAACAATATACCCCCACAGAAGGGTGATAAAATCTGATCAGATGTTTACCGTGACACAAAGAGAATATTATTGTTATACAATATAAAATAAATTTACAATTTCTAAAGCACTATTCAGGTAGATACGATGGCGGGAGAAATCTTTATGCAAGGATATTTTTAATATAAACAAACTTTAATTGTATACTAAACTGTATATAATGATTTCAACAATTCAAAATTAAAATGAGGCTAACATGCTTCAGACTCAAAGTCGTTTATTCACAACCGAATCGTTTACAAGAGTAACATGGTTGGTGTCACGATTAGAACAGGAACGGCTTACTCTTTCCGGGGCACCTGAGTTCACCCCGTTTACGTTGGGGTTGGTCTTGCTCAATTTTTTATTTTCTGTGTGACACGTAGATATGAAATATCATTGTTTGTTTGTTTTGTTTTTGTTGTTGTTGTTTTTGTTCTTTTTTATTGATCATTGCACTGTCTGTCATTTACCGATTAACGGCATCGAAATACGCCTTGGTATCTCCCAATTCTTTTTACATGACGCCCATATACAGTTATTTCATGCCTATCCAGGAAACAGTCAAAACTATTGACCCAAGTCATCTCCACCACCGAGGCACAATAGTTTTGACTGTTCCCTGAACAGGCATGAAATAACTGTTTTATTATCTTATATACATGCACATAACCACAAATCCACTGAAGATGATAATGTCAGCATACCATACCATTCACAAATTGGGGCAGAACATTGTTTTGAAAGAAATACAGCATTTTGTTGACTGAATGGTCACTGGTGTGCTTGACAGGAATGACGCACTGTGCATCGTTCTCGAGCATGGAACAGTTCGGATCCGGAAATAAGGGAACAGTCAACTGTTTCACTCCGCCGGCTATTTAATTGCTTTTCTTGTAATCAGTTAAAAATATAGCATATGAAAAATATATACTATAAGTTAAAGTAATATGAAAGGCAAATATCGTGGAATTTTTGGATTAAATATTTTCACTTTTTAATATGTCACTTAATTTTAACTAAAATCAACTGCATAACATTAAAAATCCGCTCAAAAGCAGATTTTAAGAGCAAATCACAAAATATTTGACAGCAGATAAATTCTGCTTTCCCGTAGAGTAATGCAAATGATATGCGCGTGACCCAAGATTTGAACTCTTTTGGGGAGATTATCGCTCATGCGCACTGTTCAGTTGATGAAAAAATGTGGGATGCATGTAAAAATATATTCCGTGTGTACCACATAAGAATAATTGCACCAACAAAAATGGTTCACGCCACATGAAACAGACAGATTCCTCAATAATCATTGTCAGGAATGTGTGCCAGGAATGTGTGCATGCTTACCTCAGCATCCATGATTGTTTATCTTTTCGTCACGAGGTCATGATCGACAATGATAGGAACAAAACAACCGAAAGTTAATCAGTCTCCACAACAATGGCGAGGACGATAAACATGCACACAGATTTGCAGATTTCTAATTGTTGGGAAAATATTTCGACTTGAAACATGCATGAATAGCTTAGTAAAGGTACCGCCGTATTCCAAATTGAATTTTCAGGGGGGGAAATATCTTCACCCAAAACTGGTGTAATATTACGTCAGTAATACCCTATGTTGCCAGTTTCTCTGGATTGTCCATTTTCGACTGCGCCTTTGATATTCTCTAACGTTTATATATATTTGAATTAGTACATTTTTGTGTGGAGTGATTTGATGTAAGATGTAGTTTTTCGTTTTGATGACATTGCTGATATTGTTGACCATCACTACTTTTACAAATATTCTTGTCACAATTGTGTTGTTATTTTATCCTTTAAGTTCTAGTCGTATGTTGCAATATTTCTAGTTTCGTTTTATAATTAAATAATTACATTACTTCCGTTTTTCATTGAAATGTTACAATATGATTGGTTATGAAGTGGTCACATGATTATAAAAGAGATGTTTTACATCCCAATAAAACTCAAACCCGAACTTGCACGTGCCTCCATGACGACGTCAGATGTAAACAATCAATGGCGTAGTAATTTCCAACAGCAAATAATCTAACACAAATAAAATTCACAACGAAAAATTCAACTATGTTAAATTTTGGTGTGATTTAAATGTAATTATAAGAATTGAATGCATTTTTTGTAGTTTTACGGTCCACGCTTTTACACGCCTATAAAACTACAAAAAAATGCATTCAATTCTTAATTAAACGTTAGAGAATACCGAAGGGGCAATCAAAAATGGACATTTCAGAGAGAAGCTGGCAACAAGACGAAGAAAAATAAAACAAAACCACAATATGTGTTGGACACCAAGCAAACACAAATAATGTAAGTAAGGCATAAGCCCTCGTACAAACACCTAGGGGTAAAGACGAACCGAACATCAGAACATAAGTTTGAGCATGAAATAATATTTTCTAGCTTTTGATATCCACCTACAAAGACAAAACTATGTGTTAGTCTTCATCATGCTCGTGAAATGAAATTTACGATCATCTAAGAGATGTTTTTTTTCTCTCTCAATACATCAGAAGGATCAAAGCCATACAATTGTAACTTGAGAAACAAAAATAAACGTGCTTAACATATTGCGTTTCCTATTAAACAAAGATTTAAAGAATATGAGATCGAATTGTATTTCAATTTATGTACAAAGCAATAAATCTACCGTACATGCACAAACACTGGTGCATTATTGTTAAAGATTCAAATATTTAAAATTGCAAAGTTAAAGATTTAAACTTCAATAAAAGTAGTAAATCTACCATAATATATGCATTTTTCAACTTTATAGGTGGACATATTTATATATATTTGATTAATGATACTGTAATATACTTGTGTTGATACATGAAACATCTCGATATACTTCAAACTACCTTAGATGAACATTTGACTAGATGATTGTTGAAATATATATATTTATATTTATATATTGACTTCCTTGTGCAAACTGGTTTATAATCTGATATTTAAACAAAAAACTATTGAGAATTTCCACGTTATTGATCATTATTCAATGTAAGCAGCTGATAGTAGATTTTTAATGTCTTTTCTTTGGAGAGGACATACTAAAAACAAGTTCAACTGAACGTCTCTCTAGTTGAGCTAAATCAAGGAGCTCATTGGAAACGTTCTGTAAGTTGAGCTAAATCAAGGAGCTCATTGGAAACGTTCTGTAAGTTGAGCTAAATCAAGGAGCTCATTGGAAACGTTCTGTAAGTTGAGCTAAATCAAGGAGCTCATTAGAAACGTTCTGTAAGTTGAGCTAAATCAAGGAGCTCATTGGAAACGTTCTGTAAGTTGAGCTAAATCAAGGAGCTCATTGGAAACGTTCTGTAAGTTGGGCTAAATCAAGGAGCTCATTGGAAACGTTCTGTAAGTTGAGCTAAATCAAGGAGCTCATTGGAAACGTTCTGTAAGTTGAGCTAAATCAAGGAGCTCATTGGAAACGTTCTGTAAGTTGAGCTAAATCAAGGAGCTCATTGGAAACGTTCTGTAAGTTGAGCTAAATCAAGGAGCTCATTGGAAACGTTCTGTAAGTTGAGCTAAATCTAGGAGCTCATTGGAAACGTTCTGTAAGTTGAGCTAAATCAAGGAGCTCATTGGAAACGTTCTGTAAGTTGAGCTAAATCAAGGAGCTCATTGGAAACGTTCTGTAAGTTGAGCTAAATCAAGGAGCTCATTGGAGACGTTCTGTAAGTTGAGCTAAATCAAGCTCATTGGAAACGTTCTGTAAGTTGAGCTAAATCAAGGAGCTCATTGGAAACGTTCTGTATGTTGAGCTAAATCAAAGAGCTCATTGGAAGCGATCTGTAAGTTGAGCTAAATCAAGGAGCTCATTGGAAACGTTCTGTATGTTGAGCTAAATCAAGGAGCTCATTGGAAACGTTCTGTAAGTTGAGCTAAATCAAGGAGCTCATTGGAAACGTTCTGTAAGTTGAGCTAAATCAAGGAGCTTATTGGAAACGTTCTGTAAGTTGAGCTAAATCAAGGAGCTCATTGGAAACGTTCTGTAAGTTGAGCTAAATCAAGGAACTCATTGGAAACGTTCTGTAAGTTGAGCTAAATCAAGGAGCTCATTGGAAGCGTTCTGTAAGTTGAGCTAAATCAAGGAGCTCATTGGAAGCGTTCTGTAAGTTGAGCTAAATCAAGGAGCTCATTGGAGACGTTTTGTAAGTTGAGCTAAATCAAGGAGCTCATTGGAAACGTTCTGTAAGTTGAGCTAAATCAAGGAGCTCATTGGAAACGTTCTGTAAGTTGAGCTAAATCAAGGAGCTTATTGGAAACGTTCTGTAAGTTGAGCTAAATCAAGGAGCTCATTGGAAACGTTCTGTAAGTTGAGCTAAATCAAGGAACTCATTGGAAACGTTCTGTAAGTTGAGCTAAATCAAGGAGCTCATTGGAAGCGTTCTGTAAGTTGAGCTAAATCAAGGAGCTCATTGGAAGCGTTCTGTAAGTTGAGCTAAATCAAGGAGCTCATTGGAGACGTTTTGTAAGTTGAGCTAAATCAAGGAGCTCATTGGAAACGTTCTGTAAGTTGAGCTAAATCAAGGAGCTCATTGGAGACGTTCTGTAAGTTGAGTTAAATCAAGGAGCTCATTGGAAACGTTCTGTATGTTGAGCTAAATCAAGGAGCTCATTGGAAGCGTTCTGTAAGTTTAACTAAATCAAGGAGCTCATTGGAAACGTTCTGTAAGTTGAGCTAAATCAAGGAGCTCATTGGAGACGTTCTGTAAGTTGAGCTAAATCAAGGAGCTCATTGGAAACGTTCTGTAAGTTGGGCTTAATCAAGGAGCCCATTCGACTAATGATTAGTAACGTTCTGTAGGTAGGTCGAAATTAAAGAGTTCATTACAAATGTTCTGTTGGTAAAGATAAACCAAGAAGTTTATTTAATGCCTTTCTGTAGGGAGAGCTTAATCAAGACTTTTATTCAAAACGTATCTATTTAGAAAAGCTAGATCACGAAGCTCATTTATACTGTCTCTGCTGGGAGGACAAGACGAAGAAGTCCATTACAAAATAAGAGTTCAATAAAACGTTATGTATATAGTGTTACATCAATAACTTCATTTGAAGCAAGTTGGAAATGTCCATTCGAATTTTTTCTGAAAATAGGGCTATATCAAAATAACTCGTTTGAAACGTTCTGTAGTTGAGCCTAAATTAAGCATTTCATTTCAATTGTCTCTGTTGGGAGGGTTAAGTGAAGAAGCTCATTTATATCGTCTCTGTTTGGAGGACTAGATGAAGAAGTCCATTAAAATATAGAGTTCATTAGACAAGTTCTGTAGGTACGGTTATATCAATAACTTCATTTAAAACATGTTTAAACGGTTAAATTAATTTGAAATTTTCCTGAATATAGGACTATATTAAGTAACTCGTTTGAAACGCTCTGTTGTTGAGCCTAAATCAAGAATTTCATTTCAAACGTCTATATTGGGAGAGTTAAACTAAGAAGTTCATTTAAACCGTCTCTGTTTGAAATTCTAGATCAAGAAGGTAATTTAAACCGTCTCATTGGGATGGCTAATTCAAGACATTCACTTCAACGTTTCTGTTGGGATGGCGAAAGCAAAAAGTTTATTTCAAGCATTCCGTTGGAAGGCCTAAACTGGAAAAGTCATTTGAAGCTTTTTTAAAGGAGCTAACTCGAGAAGTTCATTTAAAACGCTTAAGCGTCTCTGTTGGGATGACCAATTCAAGAAGTTCATTTACAACATTTCTGTAACGAGAATTAAACGAACAAGGTCAAAAGTTTAAATTATACATTCAAATGGTCCCGTTATGAAAAAAAGTATAATTTTATGTCTTGTAAGAGCTCCATTATATATACATTACTATTTTTATGGACATTACACGCGAGTTGATATATAATACATAGATAAGATTAATCCTCACGGTGTTATTCATATAAAGCAACAATTTTAATCTTTTTCTCAGTATATTAAAATTATTGATTTATGCAAAAAATATTATGGTTGATCTGTTTTAACAATTGATTTTTAATAAATGGGTCATATATTCAGTTGATTTCGCTCAAAACATCTTTCGTGTGATCATCGTTTGAACTTTTTGTGTAACCTTTTCACCTGTAACTATTAATAGGAAGTATGTACTTAAAGTAATATGAAAGGCAAATATCATGGAATTTTTGGATTAAATATTTTCACTTAATATGTCACTTAATTTTAACTAAAATCAACTGCATAACATTAAAAATCCGCTCAAATGCAGATTTTAAGAGCAAATCGTAAAATATTTGACAGCAGATAATTCTGTTTTCCCGTAGAGTAATGCAAAGGATATGCGCGTGACCCAAGATTTGAACTCTTTCGGGGAGATTATCGCTCATGCGTAATGTTCAGTTGATGAAAAAAAAATAAAAATATATTCCGTGTGTACCACATAAGAATAATTGCAAAAAAAAATTGGTTCACACGACATGAAACAGACAGATTCCTCAATAAACATTGTCAGGAATGTGCGCGTGCTTACCTCAGCATCCATGATTGTTTATCTTTTCTTCACGAGGTCATGATCGGCTATCATCGGACCAAAACTTTTCTTCACGAGGTCATGATCGACAATCATCGGAACAAAACAACCGAAAGTTAATCAGTCTCCACAACAATGCGATAACTATAAACATGCACACGGATTTGCAGATTTTCTAATTGTTGGGAACATATTTCGACTTGAAACATGCATGTATAGCTTAGTAAAGGTACCGCCGTATTCCAAATTGAATTTTCAGGGGGAAATGTTCTTCACCCAAAACTGGTGTAATATTACTTTAAGGTCCAACTATATGCTCTGATCATAGTTACATTTTTTTCTACTGACTTAATTTGTTGTTTTGTTTTTGTTTATGTGTAATTTTTATCGGATGGCAAAAGAAAATTCTACGAAAATTGAACATAAAAAATGAAGTTGGTTCATAGTTAAATGGGAAAAAACAAAGAGCATCACACATTCGAAACAGTTAAAAAAAAAACTAGTAGAAAACCGTGGAAACAGAGGGAAAATCAATACCGCTAACACATATTTACATGACCGCTCACATTCCCGGCTTGGTGCAAGCACTTCAATAAAAAGGTGGCAGGGATAAATAAACGATAGAGAAGACCGATGGGGCAATCAAGAATGGACAATTCAGAAACACTGACAACATTGGACACACAATGCACAGTACGAAGACAAACAAACACGAAAAAGTAAAAAGATGAGCAACACGGACCCCACCAAAAACTGTTGGTGAACCCAGGTGCTGGTGAAGGGTTAGCAGGTCCTGTCTTTTATACGACACTCACCATGGTACTCAAGTTTGACAAAACTATACGCAAACAAACACAAATAACATAAACTAGTTTTATGGGCCCAAATGGCACCAATTCGCTGATAACTGTTGTAATAACAGAATACTGCACTATGTTTTCATCTATCTGCACTGAATTAGTGTTTAAGGGTCTAATCCTTCCTTCTTAGTGAGAAATGATTGGGTCATGCACAGGGTACACAGCCAGTCATCACATATAACTAAATGAACAGTGTTGTTATACAGAACGCTGACTCCTAATCTTGGAGATGATATAATATCATAATATCAACCTTTTAAGTAAAATGTCATTGCGCCCAACACCAACCAGGTCAGTAATAACTAACACGAATAGAGTTATTTTCGTAACACCCTTTACTATTTTAAAACTGAGTTTTGTCATAACACCCTGTACTTTTTTAATTTAAAATAAGTGACACTGCATGTTGACCATCGATTTATTTAAAGAAACCATTTATAAACGGGAGCATTCATTGTTATAAAATGTCAAATCGCTGTTAATAATGAAATACAATATTATTAAATTTAACATGTTTCTTTTACGGTTAAATGAGGCAGAACATATAATACAGTGTCTTAAGACGTAGGAAATTGGATAGGGAGCGACCGCTAACTTGAATGGGAAGAGGACTTTTTGTTTTTATTTCTGACGCCAAATGTTATAGAATAATAGGTTCTTACACGGGTCTCTATTGAAGATCTGGGATTTCTCTCACGAGTGGAAGAAATCCCAGATCTTCAATAAAGATGAGTACAAGTACCTGTTTCTTCCGTTTCAACTTAAAAACAAAGCTTGTCGATTTCATTCATTCATTCGCATGTCAATGTCATGTTTACTACACAAAATATTACAACGCCACGTGCAATGCAGTAAATACACACTTATTTAAAACCACATTAAATCTATTAGGGGAAATCAGTTAAAATTCAGGTAAAATTTATATTTGAAGCTTTTTTAGATCTACTAAGACGACAATTTATATTACTACAGCAGTCGTAGAAGCGGACTCCATTGATTATACTCGGTCGATTTGATTGGCTGACAATGCCATGTAAGACAAGGTCACGCGCAGCTGTCTTTATGGCTTGTCTTACATAGAAAACGCATCAAAACGGAAGAAAATAATATCTTGGACCGAAAGATACAAGACAAAAAATAAAAAAATAATAAACAGAAAAACTAAAACAAACAAACATTCAAACAAGGTGTACCTGCAGTCTTCAACAAGAAAATTTGGTAAAAGTTGAAGAAAAAAATATCGATTTATCATGTCCAAAACAAATCTGATTTTTGTTTCGTGTGAAAATAAGTTTCTAGTTCCAGGGGAGGTCGACGTAGTCCCCTATAGTTAAATGGTCAGTCCCTTAGAGGTTTTTTGTGGGATTCGTCTTGCTCAATCTTTAACTTAGTTTTCTGTGCGTGTTTTGTAGATCCTTGTTTGTCTTTTCTGTTTTGTTTTGACCATTGTATTGTCTGTCCTTTGATTTACGGTTTTTAATTATCTCTTTGGTATCTTCAAACTTTTCGACTTGAAACGTAGAAATCAAACACTATATTTGCTGGTTCTTTAAATAGATTATAGTTATTAGATGTTAAAATGAATTGTAAAATAAATTGTTTTTTTTCAAATAGTCACAGCCTCAGTGTGGTCTGAGTTACGCAACATTAAACTTCACTTAAAATGAATCAAAATTACATCACCTTTTTAGATAACTCACTGTAATTCCTGCTGAGTTAACTGGATCAAAATCATTGTCGCGTGCCATGACCATGGACGATTTTGCATGTAATTCTAAATGACAGATAATGATAAAGTGTCCATAGAGTGCATGAATACAAATTGCTAATAAATATAGAGTTCGTATTTGTTCTTTTCTTTTCCTTTACTTTAATGCTTGTATATTTGTTTTTGTTTTTGTTTTTGTTTTTGTTTTGGTTTTATCCAGATCGTGACTTTATTCCTATATATAGCTTCGGAATAGTGTACTCTGCGCTCATCTTAAAATGACGTATGCGAATTTTCTACTTGCAATTGTAATATATAAATACACAAACAAAATTAAAATCGAACTTACAACATGAAAATTAACTACATCTGTTTAGTTATAGAAGTGTTGTACAGTATCGGTACCGCATCTCCTCTTTGAACTGTATCGGTAGTGCTATGTTTAACACGACAGTTGTGATTGCGGTAGACTGTTATTTCGATGTACCGATTTAAAACCAAAGGCTATACAATTGGCATGTGCTGCTTCTCCGCTAATCATGATGCATGGAGGATTTACGGAAAACAACTTATTGGCTTAGGAGTCAAGATAAATGTATCTAACTGTGGACTGTTGCTTTTATTATGTACATCCAGCTCATCGTGCATTTCTGTTCCAAAGTCCAAATCGTCGTCATATCATCAAAATGTAACGCCTTTTCGCTATGACGTCATGGCTATGCCGTTACACAAAAATCAGTAACACTCATTAAATGTTGAAATTCTTTTTAGTGAATGATTTTAATTATCAAGAGAGAGAAGCCATTATGTGTTAAAAACTATTGATTTTGCCTCTTATTTGTAAGATTTTGCCATTGTATTTTGTAATTGTTCTTGGCGATGAAGTATTTTTGGTTTTAAAATTGTAATTAATAACATTTGTTAATGATTTTAATATTATTATATTTCACTGGTTGCCTTTTCATTTCTCTCTCTTGCCAGAAATCGATAAACTAATCCCCAGAACATGGTACCGTAATTTAATGCTATAGTAATTCTAATGAAGGGTTAGCAATACACGACAACAATCTAATTTGGTCATTTCAATTTATTTTGCTTTTTGATCTTAACAGTATTATAGGTTTTGACCTCATTTTATCTTTTTTCATTATGACATATAGTTTGTCTTATTTTAAGATAAAAAAGTATATCTGCCTTAAAATCTGATTCAACCCACCATTTCTTTAGAAATGCCTGTACCAAGTCAGGGTCATTACGGTTTTCACAATTTTCCGGTTGTTGACTGATTTTGTCTGTTTATATAATTATGAGTTTTGACTTTCCCTTTGTAAGATTGTTCGGAGTTCGGTAATTTTGTTATTACCCTTATTTAGTACGCACGACACATTTTTTGGAATAACCTTCATCAGGTACGCTCATAGTCAAAAGATTGGGAAGTCAAATAATTAAATAATCTAAAAGTCTTCTGGAGCAGGTAAATCAAAGGGTCTAAACGTGATAGCTAAAATTAGCCAAGGATACACTTGCTTGAGGAAGATGGACCAAAGTCCTAGTTTTAATAATGTAGTTTATTTTGTCCTATATGTTATTGTCTGATACGTTTGTCTTTTCTTCAAATCACGGAATTATATTGTAAAGTATAATACTTGATATCGTGGTATTAGACAATATAGGTATGGTGTCTTTTTATATGAAATTTATTTGGATGAGGCTAAGAAACAGGGGTACTGCTTGGCAGAGAGCCTCGCAGTACCCCTGTTTCTTAGCCTCATCCAAATAAATCTCATATAAAAAGACACCATACCTATATTGTCTTTATACTGCAATACTATATTTTTTTCTCACTGTTTTCTATATAAAAAAAAAATTTTAAATTCGTATTCCCCGTCATGGGCCCCATATAAAAAAATATTTATACAGGACATTGTCCAGTATAAAGCAAAAGTTTATACGACCCCCTTTATCAATGCTGTAAAGTTACCAATTGCAGTATAATATCAGTTAATAACAAAGCACCAATTACTGTTTATTATTTTTGTGTTATGTATTTATTCTATAGTTTGTCTTCCTTTATTTTTTTAACATCCGGATCTTCCATTTACTTGGAAATCTCATCGACCTTGATATTATGTGTTTGTTGTGTAATATTATATTTTAAAAGGTTGACAAACCGGACGTATACAGTCGTTAAGCAATATGATGTTTGCTTTGTCGCCATTAAAGATTATTTATGTTACCATTGTTCAAGATAAACAGAAGCTGTCAATACCGAATCCCATTCCAGATTCTTGTGAATATAGTTCCATTGTTTAAATATTTACAACTGTCTCAAGGGTTGCATCTGTTTACGAATAATGTTCTTTAGCATTAAAGTTTTGTCTATGTTACATATCCTTCGTCTTGTTTATGTTATATCCGTTAGTGTTTATTCATATCCTAGTGGCATAGTATTTTATATTACATAAACGTTAGAGAAACCCGATGGGCCAATCAAGAATGGATGGCGCCTGTCGAGTCTACTAATGCGGGTATATTATATCCAAGGATTGATCGCAATTTTTGTTCGGTTCATGAAAAAATAACCTCAATCAGGTTGTACACACCGTGTAACCCGCGCAGCAGATTACGCAAGGGTGTGTACAACCTGATTGAGGTTATTTCGAATGAACCGAACAAATAATTTCGATCAATCTTTATAAATTAATTCAAACTTTTTTTGCTATGATATTGAAAATATATTTATTTTTTCAAAATAAAGCAAATAATCGGAAATAAATTTAAATAACCCCAAAAGAAAATCACCCGATGACGACGGCACGCGACGCCTTGAGAACGACGTCTATTTTCAGGATTCCGTACATTGACAAATAACCTCAACTTTTTAAACCAATCAAAACACGTATAAAATGACATGTGACTCTAAAATTAATTTATTTACATTTATCCTGAATATGATAATATGATGTATTTATACAAGATGGATAAACAACCGATGAAGGATATCAGATCGTTCAATCAGGTTAAAGGGTATCAGATCGTTTAATCAGGTTAAAGGGTATCAGATCGTTCAATCAGGTTAAAGGGTATCAGATCGTTCAATCAGGTTAAAGGGTATCAGATCGTTCAATCAGGTTCAAGGGTATCAGATCGTTCAATCAGGTTAAAGTGTATCAGATTGTTTAATCAGGTTAAAGGGTATCAGATCGTTCAATCAGTTTAAAGGGTATCAGATCGTTCAATCAGGTTAAAGGGTATCAGATCGTTCAATCAGTTTAAAGGGTATCAGATCGTTCAATCAGGTTAAAGGGTATCAGATCGTTTAATCAGTTTAAAGGGTATCAGATCATTCAATCAGGTTAAACGGTATCAGATCGTTCAATCAGGTTAATGGGTATCAGATCGTTTAATCAGTTTAAAGGGTATCAGATCGTTCAATCAGGTTAAAGGGTATCAGATCGTTTAATCAGGTTAAAGGGTATCAGATCGTTCCATCGAGTTAAAGGGTATCTGATCGTTTAATCAGTTTAAAGAGTATCAGATCGTTTAATCAGGTTAAAGGGTATCAGATCGTTCAATCAGTTTAAAGGGTATCAGATCGTTCAATCAGGTTAAAGGGTATCAGATCGTTCAATCAGGTTAAAGGGTATCAGATCGTTTAATCAGTTTAAAGGGTATCAGATCGTTCAATCAGGTTAAAGGGTATCAGATCGTTCAATCAGTTTAAAGGGTATCAGATCGTTTAATCAGTTTAAAGGGTATCAGATCGTTCAATCAGGTTAAAGGGTATCAGATCGTTCAATCAGGTTAATGGGTATCAGATCGTTTAATCAGGTTAAAGGGTATCAGATCGTTCAATCAGTTTAAAGGGTATCAGATCGTTTAATCAGGTTAAAGGGTATCAGATCGTTCAATCAGTTTAAAGGGTATCAGATCGTTCAATCAGGTTAATGGGTATCAGATCGTTCAATCAGTTTAAAGGGTATCAGATCGTTTAATCAGGTTAAAGGGTATCAGATCGTTCAATTAGTTTAAAGGGTATCAGATCCTTTAATCAGGTTAAAGGGTATCAGATCGTTCAATTAGTTTAAAGGGTATCAAATCGTTCAATCAGGTTAATGGGTATCAGATCGTTTAATCAGGTTAAAGGGTATCAGATCGTTCAATCAGGTTAAAGGGTATCAGATCGTTTAATCAGTTTAAAGGGTATCAGATCGTTTAATCAGTTTAAAGGGTATCAGATCGTTCAATCAGGTTAATGGGTATCAGATCGTTCAATCAGGTTAAAGGGTATCAGATCGTTTAATCAGTTTAAAGGGTATCAGATCGTTCAATCAGGTTAATGGGTATCAGATCGTTTAATCAGGTTAAAGGGTATCAGATCGTTCAATCAGTTTAAAGGGTATCAGATCGTTCAATCAGGTTAAAGGGTATCAGATCGTTCAATCAGGTTAATGGGTATCAGATCGTTTAATCAGGTTAAAGGGTATCAGATCGTTCAATCAGGTTAAAGGGTATCAGATCGTTTAATCAGGTTAAAGGGTATCAGATCGTTCAATCAGTTTAAAGGGTATCAGATCGTTTAATCAGTTTAAAGGGTATCAGATCGTTTAATCAGTTTAAAGGGTATCAGATCGTTCAATCAGGTTAATGGGTATCAGATCGTTTAATCAGGTTAAAGGGTATCAGATCGTTCAATCAGTTTAAAGGGTATCAGATCGTTTAATCAGGTTAAAGGGTATCAGATCGTTCAATCAGGTTAAAGGGTATGAGATCGTTTAATCAGGTTAATGGGTATCAGATCGTTTAATCAGGTTAAAGGGTATCAGATCGTTCAATCAGGTTAAAGGGTATCAGATCGTTTAATCAGGTTAAAGGGTATCAGATCGTTCAATCGGGTTAAAGGCAACCAGATCGTACAAACAGACTAACAATTCATCATATGGGTCGACGGGTACTATTAGTGCAGCAGGAACTGACAACCCTTCCGGAACATATAAGTTCATCCCCGGTTTTTAGTGGGGTTCGTGTTGCTCAAAGTTTGGGTGTCTTTGTAGTGTTCTGTATATCATTGTTTGTCCTTTTGTCGTTTTTCTTTTGATCATTGAGTTGTCTGTCCTTGTATTTACTATACTTCTGATTACACATTTGGTATCTTCAAGCTTTCCTTTGTCTTTTGATGTGAACTAGTTTAGATGCGCTTTTGTATTTTATATCCTTGATCTTTCGATATTTGGGAACTCCTAAATTATGACATGATTTCGTTTTGTTGTGTCATCTTTATGTAATTAACCTTGTACATTTTGTACATTTACCATCAAATATTTCTTTCGTAATTTTCAGGATCTATCAAGAATATAACGTTTGCAATATTATGCTTCAAAAACCTTGTATTTAATTTCTGAATAACATCAATTACAGTATTATATAAAACATTTAAATGCTTCTATTTAATATTTATATCATTATTCATACTTTAAAACGAAATTCTAATAGGCAGATTTCAACAATTACCTTTCAAATCAATTCAAATGAAAAAAAAGAGATGAATTTACACTTTTGTCATTTAACATCCCATGGGGCTTTCATGTGACATACTCATATACAGCAAGGAAGCTTGAAACTTTCACAAAATGTATACACCATACAATTCAATTTCAAATGAATTGAAAACATATATTTATGATGATTGTGTTCAGACTTAAATGGCATTTACAAGTCTATTTGAACAACCAGTCATATTGTGTACATCAATACAAATTATTAAAAACCCAAATGATATTTGATACTGCACATATGGAAACTACGGGAAAGTACCTACTACAACTTACGATCATAACTTATTACTAATAAATCATTTCTTTTTATTTATTTGAATTAAAAGCCTTTCGGTATTACATGTTACTTCCTATTTTGAACGCTTGGGTTTTACAAAATTTCAACATTAGAACTATACATACTACAACATACGATCATAAATTATTATTATTTCATTTTTTTTTTTTGAATTTAATGCCCCATGAAATTTGCAACTTCATATTTTTAATGTTGGGCTTTACAAAATTACAACATTAGACCTATTGAGGCGTTAGAAATTGGTGAAACCTATATCTAGTGTAGGAGTATATTTGTATCTACGTCTACGAGGTTGCTGTATTTAGGAATGTAACATGGCGTATGCAGGGGCTGTACCGCGTACAAGAAGATTCCGTCCGTCCAACACAGGACTTATTTTTATACTAACATGTGTTTTCCACCCCTTAAATTCGGAGTACCTGCGTTCATTCCAGATTTTTAGTGGGTTTCTTGTTGCTCAATCTTTAGTGTTCTGTGTAGTGTTTTGTATATTATTGTTTGTTCTTTTGTCCATTTTCTTTTGGTCATTGTATTGTCTGTCCTTCTTTTTGCGGCTTTTGGTTACAAATTTGGTATCTTCAAACTTTTCCAATAAAAGAAAAAGTTATTTATTTTCATGAAATTTCATATTTATCGTTCAAAAATATATATAAATATTATATTCAATAACATGATCTCAATATCAATCTCTGAATCACAAATCCGTGAAAGAAATTAGTTTCTGAAATGTACGTAACGTCATATTAACCAACATAAATTTTTAATAGAATTCAATTGATAAAATTATAAATTATCTATAGACGGTTTCCTATTTCTCTCCCCCATGAGACTTCTTTATCATAGTCATCTTAATCAATTGTGCTGGATGATTAAGATGAGATAATTACTTGTCATTGCGACATAAATAATGACATTGCATTTCTATTCCTATCAAAGCAAATGTAAATTCTTGATTAGAAGTAACCAATGCACAGAATCATAACCAGGGTGGGATAAACAGAACATAACAGCTGAAGCCTAAATCAAAATAAAATACAATTTGCGGAAAATTGGGAACTCAAAAAGCGGAAGTTAGCCAGGTGCTCAGCACGTCTTTGTTTCATTCTTTGAAGGTCATGAATATATATACTTATGGGTATCGGTTTTGCCTGTTTCTGTGTTGGACTCTTATAGATCTTTTTTTTTTTTACAAACACATAGATAATTTACTGCTATATGGAATACAACGGCATTATTTATAACTCACAGTTGGTTGTTCTTATATGGATAACGTTTTAAGCTAATTGTGTTTTTGTCTTTTCATCATAATATGCATTGTTTGTGTCTGGAACTCTGGTTCGAGGGAAAAAATAATAATTAGCTGTTATTGATAAACAATATTATGGGTATTGTTGCGAAGAGTATATGAGGTTTACAGAATGTTTAAGTAAGATGGGAAAATTAAATGAAAGAAACAAACAAGATGAGACGATATAACTATTACATTGTCAATACTTGTATGATATTTCCATGGATACGGTAACCAATCTCTCACAAAACATCCATTAATTAAATTCTCAATTTTCCCGATTTTGTCGAATTATCGCTAAAAGTATCACTAGATAATTACCTTTATCATATTATAGTCATACGTCAACATGTACAGGTGTATCTGAAATGCTATATCAAGACACGTGGAACATTCATCGTGTCACGTTGGTACAACTTCGAGCATAAATTGACATGGATTTGTCTCTCTCATTTTATTTACAAGAATGACCCTTGACCCCAAGCACGTGGGAACAAGCTAATTAATTATTCGTGATGGGCTTTGGTTATACCATATACATAATCATTTCACCTTATAAAGCATCTTATTCTTCAAATAAAATGTATTTATCATATTATAATTCTATGCCAGCATGCACAGCTGTATCTGAAATGCTATATCAAGGCATGTGGAACATTCATCGTTACACGTTAGTACACTCGGCGTGTTAGAGATAGTTATTAAATGAAATTAACTCTCAAGTTGCTTTGAGACGCGATATATACATGTTAGAGAAAACAAAAGGGATAATAAAGAATGGACAATCCAAAGACATTGGTAACTTTGGGCATACAAGACACAGAACGAAGACACACAAACAAACGGGCATACAAGACACAGAACGAAGACAAACAAACGGGCATACAAGACACAGAACGAAGACAAACAAACGGGCATACAAGACACAGAACGAAGACAAGCAAACGGGCATACAAGACACAGAACGAAGACAAACAAACGGGCATACAAGACACAGAACGAAGACAAACAAACGGGCATACAAGACACAGAACGAAGACAAACAAACGGGCATACAAGACACAGAACGAAGACAAACAAACGGGCATACAAGACACAGAACGAAGACAAGCAAACGGGCATACAAGACACAGAACGAAGACAAACAAACGGGCATACAAGACACAGAACGAAGACAAACAAACGGGCATACAAGACACAGAACGAAGACAAGCAAACGGGCATACAAGACACAGAACGAAGACAAACAAACGGGCATACAAGACACAGAACGAAGACAAACAAACGGGCATACAAGACACAGAACGAAGACAAGCAAACGGGCATACAAGACACAGAACGAAGACAAACAAACGGGCATACAAGACACAGAACGAAGACAAACAAACGGGCATACAAGACACAGAACGAAGACAAACAAACGGGCATACAAGACACAGAACGAAGACAAACAAACGGGCATACAAGACACAGAACGAAGACAAGCAAACGGGCATACAAGACACAGAACGAAGACAAACAAACGGGCATACAAGACACAGAACGAAGACAAACAAACGGGCATACAAGACACAGAACGAAGACAAGCAAACGGGCATACAAGACACAGAACGAAGACAAACAAACGGGCATACAAGACACAGAACGAAGACAAACAAACGGGCATACAAGACACAGAACGAAGACAAGCAAACGGGCATACAAGACACAGAACGAAGACAAACAAACGGGCATACAAGACACAGAACGAAGACAAACAAACGGGCATACAAGACACAGAACGAAGACAAACAAACGGGCATACAAGACACAGAACGAAGACAAACAAACGGGCATACAAGACACAGAACGAAGACAAGCAAACGGGCATACAAGACACAGAACGAAGACAAACAAACGGGCATACAAGACACAGAACGAAGACAAACAAACGGGCATACAAGACACAGAACGAAGACAAGCAAACGGGCATACAAGACACAGAACGAAGACAAACAAACGGGCATACAAGACACAGAACGAAGACAAACAAACGGGCATACAAGACACAGAACGAAGACAAACAAACGGGCATACAAGACACAGAACGAAGACAAACAAACGGGCATACAAGACACAGAACGAAGACAAGCAAACGGGCATACAAGACACAGAACGAAGACAAACAAACGGGCATACAAGACACAGAACGAAGACAAACAAACGGGCATACAAGACACAGAACGAAGACAAACAAACGGGCATACAAGACACAGAACGAAGACAAACAAACGGGCATACAAGACACAGAACGAAGACAAACAAACGGGCATACAAGACACAGAACGAAGACAAACAAACGGGCATACAAGACACAGAACGAAGACAAGCAAACGGGCATACAAGACACAGAACGAAGACAAACAAACGGGCATACAAGACACAGAACGAAGACAAACAAACGGGCATACAAGACACAGAACGAAGACAAGCAAACGGGCATACAAGACACAGAACGAAGACAAACAAACGGGCATACAAGACACAGAACGAAGACAAGCAAACGGGCATACAAGACACAGAACGAAGACAAACAAACGGGCATACAAGACACAGAACGAAGACAAACAAACGGGCATACAAGGCACAGAACGAAGACAAACACACGGGCATACAAGACACAGAACGAAGACAAGCAAACGGACATACAAGACACAGAACGAAGACAAACAAACGGGCATAGAAGACACAGAACGAAGACAAACAAACGGGCATACAAGACACAGAACGAAGACAAACAAACGGGCATACAAGACACAGAACGAAGACAAACAAACGGGCATACAAGACACAGAACGAAGACAAACAAACAAAAAACACAGATCAAATCCTGTAAATGTATTGTTTGTGATATAGGACAAAATTTACGTCAAAGGGGAAAAGATCCACTGACTTTTAAGAAATATATATTTCGTAGCGACCAACAACCAGTTCCTGGTCACCGGAGAATTTTTGAAAGGACTAATTACAATTTTTATAAATATATATTTCGTAGCGATCTCAACCAGTTCCTGGTCACTGTAGAATTTTTGAAAGGACTAATTACAACTTTTATAAATAAATAAAAATCAAAGATAATAAAATTCAGATAGGACAGACAAAAATCGTCTTCCCTCTTACGATATCTGACCAGAAACAGCTGCCACAGTCGGCCGTGGTTATGAGCCTCTCGTTTGACACATTCAATGATGCTGTCTCCTCTATCAAATGTTAATTTATGAAACCTGCAGATAGTTTTAGCGTTTTTCAATTGTCCTGTGCAACCTCTGACATAATCTTGAAGAAGTTTGGGATCCCATTAAACAGTTTAACCCCGCCACATTTTTATCTGTGTCCAAAACCAGGACCTGGATTTGTGATGTCATATGTCGGAGTTTCCATTTTTTTGTGTTCTGTCAGTTAAGGTGAGATGTTATTGTTCCTTTTCTTGAAATAGCTGAACAATTGCTGAGTTGGCGTTAAACAACAATCACTCAATCACTCGTTTTGTTGATATTGGTGGAAATGTTGACCATCGCTGTTTAAGCTATTTCATGATTATTGACGGCGGTCAGTATTAGGTACAAGTAGAAAATCATACAATTTATTATTCTCAAAATATGTAATTGTACTGTTTATCGTATGCAGACTGAAATAGCATTAAATCAGTGCAATGTACTTGAATATTCATCTCATTTCAAGCGTTAAGCTGATAACGATCATAAAGCCATCAGTTGAGATGAAAATTGAAATTTAATTATTACATGTATTGAAGGAACAAAGGGAGAGAAATACTAGGTATAACGTACATTTAATCAAGTTGTCCGATTCACACGCTTTTGTTATATAATAATATCACGACGTGATCGATTTTTTAATATGTTGTTAACACTTTTGTCCGACTTGAGAGAACGGTATTCAATGCGATGCAAAACAAATTAAATAAACATAATTAAATCCATTTTAAAACCGGAAGCTATGTTTCTATGTTTTATTTAAAAGCACAAGGATAGTCGCCATTGTTCGGATGCACCAGGATTTACATTTGAAATTGAAATCAAACAAGTTTGTAAAGACTTAAAAAACGGTTCAATAAACTACGTCAAACAAATTGGTTAGACTTTGTAAAGTACTTTTGACATATGGTATATGGATCACGCCAGTGGATAGCGTGATCAGCGCGCGTGTAAAGATCGTGGGTTGTATCAGTGGCAGTGTCAAATCAAATGTAATAAAATTGATATTTGCTTGTCTCTCCGCAAAGCACTCATCAAGTAATTGGTTCAGAATCAGCACAAAGTATCCGAGTTGAGCGACATATTCATACTTGCAACTTCTGTCAGTAAGCTGAAACTATTTTCAAAAAGATCAAACTGGACATATTTGTCTAGTATAAACCAACATCCTTACCATTTCATCAAAAGTTGATTGTTCATGCTATGATAAAGCAAAACGTTTGCTCACTCAAGATTAAGCATCACTCACTCACTCACTCACTCACTCACGCACTCACTCACTCACTCACTCACTCATTTACTCACTCTCCTATATGGTGCAAAAGTGTTGCTTTATATTTGTTTACTAATAGATGTATGACATTTATTTAAACAAAAATATTGGACAAGTACATGTACATGCTACAAACTTCTGTATTCTAATTTCCTTCTGTCACATATTTGCTACAAGGAACATTTAAGTTTGATTTCTTTTACTATCGTATTCTATACTAGATAGGACTGTTCATGGGTATATAATTCCTTTATTATATCAAATGTCACTGGAATTCTCCCTAATCCCCATTCACTAGTAATTAATTCTGGTAGATGTCAGGTGTTGGCATTGTGACTTGTAGATTAGAAATATAAAACACCCTCAAATTAATGTAATACAGGTATATAATACATGCAAAATATTTGTAAAATATACCGAATCAAAATAGAGCTTTCGTATTTCGTAATTTACATAATTTATATATATTTTTCCGTTGCTTAAAACTTAATGCAACGACGTACAAGATTTAAAAAACTAAAACAAAAATAAAAACAAACAATAAAGCAAACAAAAAACAAAAACAAGCTAAAAACAAAACAAAGCAAACCAACAAAACAAAACATATGAGTTATAATTTTCCCAATGTTGCCGGTGCCTATGGATTGTCTGTGATTTTCCCAATGTTGCCGGTGTCTATGGATTGTCTGTAATTTTCCCAATGTTGCCGGTGTCTATGGATTGTCTGTAATTTTCCCAATGTTGCCGGTGTCTATGGATTGTCGTCCATTCATGATTGACCCTATACGGTTTTCTATAACTTTTGCTTAACATATTTACTTTCGTCATTAGTAGTAAGGGTCTTAGCGTCTTTACTGTCTTTCTCTCAATCTTTATAAACCATACATTAATACAATGGTATAGAGAAGTCACATATAAAAATACAACGCAACACATACATGACAAATATATAACAGATACACAAATACATATACATACAATATTTACATTACAACAGGAGGAGTTAAGTATTAGCCAAGAGAATATCTGATCTGTTGATTTTTCTTATAAATCTACATAACTTTTCTAGTTTTGCTTTTCAGAAATACACATTATTTGTTTGAATTTTAATATATTTGACCTTTGAGTAAGATATCTACTTATTAGTTGAGTTCGATTTTCAGTAAAAAAAAATGACATTCCATAATATAGTGGAATTCGTCACCAATAGATCTGCTATTACATTTTGTCAAGAGTGATTAATAGTAAGTGTTTAGCGTGATAACTGTCAAAGTCCTTAGTAGTCATTATAATTAGTTAATTAACTACCGATGACCATTAACGATGTTGGGTCTTAACGTATGAAGTGCCGATATCCATTAGTGATGAGGGTCTTAACGTACGAAGTGCCGATATCCATTAGTGATGAGGGTCTTAACGTATGAAGTGCCGATATCCATTAGTGATGAGGGTCTTGACGTATGAAGTGCCGATATCCATTAGTGATGAGGGTCTTGACGTATGAAGTGCCGATATCCATTAGTGATGAGGGTCTTAACGTATGAAGTGCCGATATCCATTAGTGATGAGGATCTTAACGTATGAAGTGCCGATATCCATTAGTGATGAGGGTCTTAACGTATGAAGTGCCGATATCCATTAGTGATGAGGGTCTTAACGTATGAAGTGCCGATATCCATTAGTGATGAGGGTCTTAACGTATGAAGTGCCGATATCCATTAGTGATGAGGGTCTTAACGTATGAAGTGCCGATATCCATTAGTGATGAGGGTCTTAACGTATGAAGTGCCGATATCCATTAGTGATGAGGGTCTTAACGTATGAAGTGCCGATATCCATTAGTGATGAGGGTCTTAACGTATGAAGTGCCGATATCCATTAGTGATGAGGGTCTTAATGTATGAAGTGCCGATATCCATTAGTGATGAGGGTCTTAACGTATGAAGTGTTATGGTCCATTTATTATTTAGATAATCTGCAGGTGCATGCAAAGCGGAGTTCGCTATGCAATATGTTTTCATATGATCTTAGCCAGGGAGGATTCTGTTTATAATATGAAATAAATTTAGTGAATACAAATGTTAGTCCATACTAATAGCTTAACATTTTTGTTCTTCTGTTATTAGAAAAAAAATACTTGATTTTTAATTGAAATCGTGTAGTTTTTTGCATTAAATTCTCTGTTATTTAAATAAATCCGAGGGAAACATAAAAGGCTTGATTGATTTATATTGATGTATTATCTCATACAATTTGTAACACCGTTGAAGTATCTGTTCGAGGGGTCGCTAGAGCTTTCATTCCAACAAATGTCACCGAGTACGTACTCATTTATAAAAGTCAATCAGTAAACAATTATTTAAGTCTGTCATTACCATGGTAACTGCATTGGTGCGAAATAAAAGTATACCTTGACTTAAGAAGTCAAACGGGTACAGGTTGTAAACAATTTTCTTAGAAAGGACTCATCATATGAATATTGACAGGGACCGTCGTATGGTAGTTAGATTTACAATCACATATGCAATCAGTGCCTCTCATCAATAAGAAGAGTTTGAAGATACCAAAGGGGTAATCAGAATCCGTAAATCGAAGGAGAGACAACACAATGGCCAAAAGAAAAAGTACAGAAGGACAAACAACGATCTACAAAACATACACATAAAACTAACGATCGAGTAATACGAACTCCACTAACGTTGTGAGTTCGAATCACGCTCAGGCGAAGTGTACTCGATACAACATTATGTGATAAAGTTTGTCAGTGACTTGCGGCAGGTCGGTGGTTTTATCCGGGTACTCCAATTTCCTCCACCAATAAAACTGACCGTCACGATATAACTGAAATGTTGTTGAAGGTGGCGTTAAATACCACAATCCTAATCCTATCCTTGGATATTGACAATAAGTAATGATTTCAAATATTACCGTTTTAGGACAAATTAATATGCAAATAAAGACGTAATAAAAGAAAAAACAACATATACGGGATTCTTCTTATGCTTTATGCTTCTAAATCCTCGTGAGTTAAGACTAACTTGTTGTTTGCGATATAAAACATTTCTTCTTTCATTTAAAATTAAATTACAGGTTTTGGCGCATATCCTTATCATATTAAAATCTGAGAATAAAAACACTAGTTTCTGATTATCATTAAAAGACAAAAAATGTCCATTAAAAGTACAAGCAATATTAAACAAATGATCTCTAAAAGTACTATAAAGGGGACACCTAAATGAAACATGAGCTTCGTCATCAACTTCACCCGAACACACACTACACATTCGCTCATTTAACCTTAAATTCTCATACCTCTCGGTCTCGATTCTAAGAGGAGCTACTCCACATCGAAATTTAGCGAAAGCACTTCTGTGAGTATTTAAGGGAGAGGGATTTTACAATAATTTTCCCTCTCAAATCTATCTTTAAATAATCTATATGTACGTAATTTATTCCCACCCCTACCAGATCTATGATTATCGTATAATATTGAAAATTCTATAGTATCCTAAAATATGTTGTTCTTTAAAATATATGTGAAAAGAAATGTACTGATGTTTTTTAATTGATTTTTCAGTGTTATTCCGAGAAAACAAACGACTAGCAAACAAGTTAACAAAGGATGAACTAAGGTCTTTGAAAACATACATTAATGATCGACTTATTCAAGAAAATCAGCAACTCATTTTTGAATATACCGCTCTCCAATCTTCCCACAATGCAAGTCTGGGAGAACTACGACAGACGGTGGAAACGTTACAGAAAGAACTCTCGTTTAAAAACGAGATTATTCATAATTACAAATCGAGTGATGAAAACTTATCATCAGTTTACAAGAAGCGTGGCGACAGGCTTGAAAAAAGACATTCTGTTTTGCTGGAAGATCACGAAGCAAATAGAGAAACTGTCAAATTATTCGAGCTAAGAGCAAATAACCTGCAACATGAGCTGGAAGACTACCAGCAAAAAGTGGAAGAACAAGCAAAGGTAATAGAAGATAGTGAAGAAGCAATAAAACGTCTTCAAGAATCCCAGGATAATGTAATTAACAGTGAAAAGTTAGCAAAAGATTTACTGAAAGTCAAGCTAGCAGGGGATGATAAAGAGAGAGAATTTCAGAGGCTTAAACGACAGAATGAAGAACTCTCACAGCAAATTGAAACGTACAAAACAAAATGTTCAAGTGTGCAACAGAAAATGGAGAAAATTCAAGAAGATTTTCAAAATCAAACGAAAGATTTTAGATCAAAATGTGAAAGTGCCGCACAACTCCAATATCAGATTGACTTAGAAAAGAAGAAAACGTCAGATTTGCAAAAAGAATTATATGTTCTGCAGGAAGATATAGGAATATCAAGAAATAATCAGAGCGAACCAAATTCAATAAGGAGTAATCGTGATTTCTCAAGCTACAAAGCGGAATCAATGAGGTCCCAAATCCAGTTTTTAGAAGGGAGAGTGAAATTAGTTGAGGAGAGGTTGTCGTTATACAGAACCTCTGTACGAGATGCTACTAAGGAGGTAGGAATCATATCTAAAGATTGTAAACGTCTAGAACAACTAGTAGACCGTCTTGTCGTTCACGAATCGACAGAAATAGAAAAAATTCTTTTAGAGCTTAGAGAAAGTACAGGAACGAGAAGGTGCGTTCTGGAGGAGTTTATTGATGACGTATATAAGCAGGCTCCTGCTATTATCTCACGAGATGCTGTTGAAATTCGCGTTGAGGTTACAACACTGAAGAAACAGGCCGAGGTCGGGAAACTGAACGATATTATAATGCGATGTTCAAGATTATTTCCCAGAATCGAGGCGTGCGAGAAAGCTCAATTCGGCAATACCGACAAAATCGGTAACAGACAATGGAAAGAAAGTGCTACTCCACCAAGACATGTTGCGAAACCAAGGAAGTCCATAGACCATACTAATACGACATTCTCTGGGTTGCCAATGAAACCCCCAGTCGTACCATTACTCTTACGATCAAAAACACAAAATGGGTATTTACCTCCTTGGAAAAGGAAACATTCTGTTTCAATGGATAGTGTGCTGGTATCTCCAACTTTGATTGATTTATCAGTGAGTCCTTCACCTTCACCCCGACCGACGATCGATACACGTGCAAGGACATTTTTCCCACCAGGTCGGCCGTTGTCGGCTTTTTCCAATTCGTCCATAGGAAAGCAAAGTCAGTGACACACAATAATACATACAATTATGTTTATCAATCCACAAAAATGTTACTATATATTGGTATATTATATTACTCAACTATAGTTTTAATGTTTCTGTTTTCGCCACTCTCTTGTTATAAGTGGGTATGGTTATACATTAAAAAATTATATTTTTTGGCAAAGAAAAAAAAAGAGGATTACTGCACAGGTTCTAGGCCGTAACGTATAGTTACTTGTTTTCAACTCTTTATAAAAACGTAGACATCAAATTTAGTGCGCACTACGTATTTCTGGAATAACTTCCATCAGGTACGTTTCTGGAATAACTCCCATGAGGTACGTTTCTGGAATAACTTCCTTCAGGTACGTTTCTGGAATAACTTCCTTCAGGTACGTTTCTGGAATAACTTCCATCAGGTACGTTTCTGGAATAACTTCCATCAGGTACGTTTCTGGAATAACTTCCATCAGGTACGCTCAAAATCGAGTGATTGGAAAACATATAATATAAAGGTTTGGGAGCAAAAAAACGGATAGCAAACTATAAGCTACAAAAGAAGGCAAATAGTAAATAAAAAAAAATCCTTGATAACGATATTTCAAATTTTATCTGACAAACAGCCAGCCAATCATGTTGTTAGATTCTTATTTCTAATTAAACAGAAAATTATTATACGACGAAGATACAAATTCATTAAGAATAGAACTGGAAACGATCTTCCCCTTTCTCTTATATTATATGATAACTTCATAAACTTAAAAATGCGCATACATTATAGATGGTTTTATATTCAGATCGAGTTGTTGGGTATATCGTAATAAATAATTAAAATATGGCAATATATTGTGAGTGAGTGGTCGTGATCGCATTGTAGCTGGATTTACTACCTGTGCAATAAGTGTCTATCACCACAAAGTTGTGAGTTCGTACTCCGTTCATGGCGAGGTGTGCTCGATACAATATTATGTGATAAAGTTTGTCAGTGACTTGTGGTAGGTCAGTGGTTTTCTCCAGGTACTCCGGTTTCCTCCACCAATAAAACTGACCGTCACGATATAACTGCAATATTGTTGAAAGTGGCGTTAAAAATCCTAACCCTGACCCACAATCATGTGGTTAGATTCTTATTTCTAACAAAACAGAAAATTATAATAAGACGAAGATACAAATTCATTAAGAATAGAACTGGAAACGTCTTTTTTTCTTCTTGTATGATATGATAAATTCATCAGCTTAAAAAGGCGTATTCATCATAGATGGTTTTCCATTATGAATGAGTTGTTGGATATATCATAACAAATGATTAAATGAAGACAATATACAGTCAAACCGGCCTTATGTGACCTTTCAAGGAAATATTGAACTGTGATCAAATAAGACAGGTGGTCACTATATACAGGTTTATTTAATATAAAATGCACTGTGAAGGGAAATTAAAATTAAAGTCACATAATACAAGTTATTGCTTAATAGAGGTGGTCACTAAAGCAGGTTTGATTGTAGTGAGTAGTTGATTGTTGTTTAACGTCAAATGAGCAAGTGATCACGTTACAGTTGATGAGATGATGACGATATCCACTTTGTACTAGATCAACATACTAAAATAACAGTCCACGGTTAGACATGTCGCTCCACTCGGACACATTATCCTTATACCGAACCAAGCAGTATCAGCTCTTTCTCTTCAATGCTGCGTGCTTAGCGGAGGAGCAACAAATATCAATTTTATAGTCTTTGGTTTTTGGCTTGAGCTGATCAGGGCACTAACTTTCGATCTACCTCACTCGAGACGGGCACGCTAACCATTACATCACCGATGCTGTTATATCAGACGAAGATACAACCGGAAACGCCTTCTTCTCTTTCTCTTGTATTATAACCCGATAAACTTGATAGTGTGGTATACATTATAGATGGATTAGCATTATACTCCACATGTTGGCTATATCGTATTAAAAAAACAAAACAAAAAAACAAAAAAATCTCCACACTGGCAGAACAGTTCACAATCCAATAGAAAAACCATAGAAAGAGGTGCAATCGATACCCCTAACACAAATACACGAACGATCACTTTCCTGACTTGGTACAGGACTTCAATTAACACGACGCCGGATTAAGCTAGTTTTATCCACCCAAACCTCTCCTCTTAGTGAAATGATGCGGTGGTGCAAGTATTTTCACGTGTGAGTAAAATACCAACCATCACATATAACATGGCGAACATCGTTATTATAAACTACCAATCATCACATATAATATGGCGAACATCGTTATTATAAAATACCAACCATCACATATAACATGGCGAACATCGTTATTATAAAATACCAACCATCACATCTAATATGGCGAATATCGTTATTATGAAATACCAACCATCACATCTAATATGGCGAACATCATTATTATAAAATACCAACCATCACATATAACATGGCGAACATCGTTATTATAAAATACCAACCATCACATCTAATATGGCGAACATCGTTATTATAAAATACCAACCATCACATCTAATATGGCGAACATCGTTATTATAAAATACCAACCATCACATCTAATATGGCGAACATCGTTATTATAAACTACCAACCATCACATATAACATGGCGAACATCGTTATTATAAAATACCAGCCATCACATATAACATGGCGAACATCGTTATTATAAAATACCAGCCATCACATATAACATGGCGAACATCGTTATTATAAAATACCAACCATCACATCTAATATGGCGAACATCGTTATTATAAAATACCAACCATCACATCTAATATGGCAAACATCGTTATTATAAAATACCAACCATCACATCTAATATGGCGAACATCATTATTATAAACTACCAACCATCACATCTAATATGGCGAACATCGTTATTATAAAATACCAACCATCACATCTAATATGGCGAACATCATTATTATAAACTACCAACCATCACATCTAATATGGCGAACATCGTTATTATAAAATACCAGCCATCACATATAACATGGCGAACATCGTTATTATAAAATACCAACCATCACATATAACATGGCGAACATCGTTATTATAAACTACCAACCATCACATATAACATGGCGAACATCGTTATTATAAAATACCAACCATCACATATAACATGGCGAACATCGTTATTATAAAATACCAACCATCACATATAACATGGCGAACATCGTTATTATAAAATACCAACCATCACATCTAATATGGCGAGCATCGTTATTATAAAATACCAACCATCACATCTAATATGGCGAACATCGTTATTATAAAATACCAACCATCACATCTAATATGGCGAACATCGTTATTATAAAATACCAACCATCACATCTAATATGGCGAACATCGTTATTATAAAATACCAACCATCACATCTAATATGGCGAACATCGTTATTATAAAATACCAACCATCACATCTAATATGGCGAACATCGTTATTATAAAATACCAACCATCACATCTAATATGGCGAACATCGTTATTATAAACTACCAACCATCACATATAATATGGCGAACATCGTTATTATAAAATACCAACCATCACATCTAATATGGCGAACATCGTTATTATAAAATACCAACCATCACATCTAATATGGCGAACATCGTTATTATAAACTACCAACCATCACATATAACATGGCGAACATCGTTATTATAAAATACCAACCATCACATATAACATGGCGAACATCGTTATTATAAACTACCAACCATCACATCTAATATGGCGAGCATCGTTATTATAAAATACCAACCATCACATATAACATGGCGAACATCGTTATTATAAAATACCAACCATCACATATAATATGGCGAACATCGTTATTATAAACTACCAACCATCACATCTAATATGGCGAACATCGTTATTATAAAATACCAACCATCACATCTAATATGGCGAACATCGTTATTATAAAATACCAACCATCACATCTAATATGGCGAACATCGTTATTATAAAATACCAACCATCACATCTAATATGGCGAACATCGTTATTATAAACTACCAACCATCACATATAACATGGCGAACATCGTTATTATAAACTACCAACCATCACATCTAATATGGCGAACATCGTTATTATAAAATACCAACCATCACATATAACATGGCGAACATCGTTATTATAAAATACCAACCATCACATCTAATATGGCGAACATCGTTATTATAAAATACCAACCATCACATATAACATGGCGAACATCGTTATTATAAAATACCAACCATCACATATAATATGGCGAACATCGTTATTATAAAATACCAACCATCACATATAACATGGCGAACATCGTTATTATAAAATACCAACCATCACATCTAATATGGCGAACATCGTTATTATAAAATAACAACCATCACATATAATATTGTGAACATCGTTATTATAAAATACCAACCATCACATATAATATGGCGAACATCGTTATTATAAAATACCAACCATCACATATAACATGGCGAACATCGTTATTATAAAATACCAACCATCACATATAACATGGCGAACATCGTTATTATAAAATACCAACCATCACATATAACATGGCGAACATCGTTATTATAAAATACCAACCATCATATATAACATGGCGAACATCGTTATTATAAAATACCAACCATCACATAAAACATGGCGAACATCGTTATTATAAAATACCAACCATCATATATAACATGGCGAACATCGTTATTATAAAATACCAACCATCATATATAACATGGCGAACATCGTTATTATAAAATACCAACCATCACATCTAATATGGCGAACATCGTTATTATGAAATACCAACCATCACATCTAATATGGCGAACATCGTTATTATAAAATACCAACCATCACATCTAATATGGCGAACATCGTTATTATAAAATACCAACCATCACATCTAATATGGCGAACATCGTTATTATAAAATACCAACCATCACATCTAATATGGCGAACATCGTTATTATAAAATACCAACCATCACATCTAATATGGCGAACATCGTTATTATAAAATACCAACCATCACATCTAATATGGCGAACATCGTTATTATAAAATACCAACCATCACATCTAATATGGCGAACATCGTTATTATAAAATACCAACCATCACATCTAATATGGCGAACATCGTTATTATAAAATACCAACCATCACATATAACATGGCGAACATCGTTATTATAAACTACCAACCATCACATCTAATATGGCGAACATCGTTATTATAAAATACCAACCATCACATCTAATATGGCGAACATCGTTATTATAAAATACCAACCATCACATATAACATGGCGAACATCGTTATTATAAACTACCAACCATCACATCTAATATGGCGAACATCGTTATTATAAAATACCAACCATCACATCTAATATGGCGAACATCGTTATTATAAAATACCAACCATCACATATAACATGGCGAACATCGTTATTATAAACTACCAACCATCACATCTAATATGGCGAACATCGTTATTATAAAATACCAACCATCACATATAATATGGCGAACATCGTTATTATAAAATACCAACCATCACATCTAATATGGCGAACATCGTTATTATAAAATACCAACCATCACATATAACATGGCGAACATCGTTATTATAAAATACCAACCATCACATATAATATGGCGAACATCGTTATTATAAAATACCAACCATCACATATAACATGGCGAACATCGTTATTATAAAATACCAGCCATCACATATAACATGGCGAACATCGTTATTATAAAATACCAACCATCACATATAATATGGCGAACATCGTTATTATAAAATACCAACCATCACATCTAATATGGCGAACATCGTTATTATAAAATACCAACCATCACATATAACATGGCGAACATCGTTATTATAAACTACCAACCATCACATCTAATATGGCGAACATCGTTATTATAAAATACCAACCATCACATATAACATGGCGAACATCGTTATTATAAAATACCAACCATCACATATAACATGGCGAACATCGTTATTATAAAATACCAACCATCACATATAACATGGCGAACATCGTTATTATAAAATACCAACCATCATATATAACATGGCGAACATCGTTATTATAAAATACCAACCATCACATATAACATGGCGAACATCGTTATTATAAAATACCAACCATCATATATAACATGGCGAACATCGTTATTATAAAATACCAACCATCACATATAACATGGCGAACATCGTTATTATAAAATACCAACCATCACATCTAATATGGCGAACATCGTTATTATAAAATACCAACCATCACATATAATATGGCGAACATCGTTATTATAAAATACCAACCATCACATCTAATATGGCGAACATCGTTATTATAAAATACCAACCATCACATATAACATGGCGAACATCGTTATTATAAACTACCAACCATCACATCTAATATGGCGAACATCGTTATTATAAAATACCAACCATCACATATAACATGGCGAACATCGTTATTATAAAATACCAACCATCACATATAACATGGCGAACATCGTTATTATAAAATACCAACCATCACATCTAATATGGCGAACATCGTTATTATAAAATACCAACCATCACATCTAATATGGCGAACATCGTTATTATAAACTACCAACCATCACATCTAATATGGCGAACATCGTTATTATAAAATACCAACCATCACATATAACATGGCGAACATCGTTATTATAAACTACCAACCATCACATCTAATATGGCGAACATCGTTATTATGAAATACCAACCATCACATATAACATGGCGAACATCGTTATTATGAAATACCAACCATCACATATAATATGGCGAACATCGTTATTATAAAATACCAACCATCACATATAACATGGCGAACATCGTTATTATAAAATACCAACCATCACATATAACATGGCGAACATCGTTATTATAAAATACCAACCATCACATCTAATATGGCGAACATCGTTATTATAAAATGCCAACCATCACATCTAATATGGCGAACATCGTTATTATAAAATACCAACCATCACATCTAATATGGCGAACATCGTTATTATAAAATACCAACCATCACATCTAACATGGCGAACATCGTTATTATAAACTACCAACCATCACATATAACATGGCGAACATCGTTATTATAAACTACCAACCATCACATCTAATATGGCGAACATCGTTATTATGAAATACCAACCATCACATATAACATGGCGAACATCGTTATTATAAAATACCAACCATCACATATAATATGGCGAACATCGTTATTATAAAATACCAACCATGACATCTAATATGGCGAACATCGTTATTATAAAATACCAACCATCACATATAATCGGGCGAACATCGTTATTATAAAGAACGCTATAATCTTGAACATTATACATTATATATTTCATCTAAATAAACACAAAACAGTAAACAAATACAAAAGTCATGGGATAAAAACAGCCATAAACAAGATAGACCAGACACATTGGAGAGGAAAACAAATAACAACACATTACCAAAATACCTAAAGATCGAACTCTCATGATTGACAAAAAGGGCAAAGGTAGTTTCAGGCATTGTCAATTCATTATTATTCATTGCGTGTCAATTTTCGTGCATTCCGGTGGTCGCATGCGCATTATACCACGAAATTAAGCATTCGACGAATATTTGTCATCATGTATAGTTCACTATCCTGAACATTGCCAGAAATGATAGGTGATTTGCTCATTTGCATATTCAAAATGGCGGCTCAAAGAGAATTTGGATTTTAACATATAGTTGAACGTGAAACTTTCTGTTAGCTTGGGCCGGACAATTTTCCGGGATAAAAAATCAAACTATGCACCGGCTTGAACAATATCTCAAAATATTACAGCGGTACCATGAAAACTCAAGGTTCCCACCCAGTTTCAAATTTTGAAGCGTAAGTGCCATTCAAAAGCATTGAGAAGAAGTGAAAAATGCATCCTGCACGGTTTTCAAGACCTAAAAGCACTTTTCTTACAATCCCCATACTAGTTGACGGGACAAATTCGGTCAGTTCCGGTAACATTGTTGAGGAATCTTTCTTCGAAAAATATTTTGCTGAAAAATTAAAGGTTCCCACGATAATTTAAAAGAGGGATTCACAAGTTTTGTTTTACCCCTACTAGCCAAATTACGTTGTCAAAACGTAGTGACAACGTAACTTTTTCGTTGTTACAACGTAAGAATTTTACGTTTTAACTACGCCGATTTGTAGACTCCCCTAAGCGTAACTACTACGTTGTGGTACTACGTAGTAAAAGACCTTTCTACAACCAAACGACAACCATGACCATGCAAGGACGTTTACACAACGTAACCACCAACCATCACAGGACCTTAATACGAGGTAAATACAACTAATTAAGGACGTTTACACAACGTAACCACCAACCATCACAGGACCTTAATACGAGGTAAATACAACTAATTAAGGACGTTTACACAACGTAACCACCAACCATCACAGGACCTTAATACGAGGTAAATACAACTAATTAAGGACGTTTACACAACGTAACCACCAACCATCACAGGACCTTAATACGAGGTAAATACAACTAATTAAGGACGTTTACACAACGTAACCACCAACCATCACAGGACCTTAATACGAGGTAAATACAACTAATTAAGGACGTTTACACAACGTAACCACCAACCATCACAGGACCTTAATACGAGGTAAATACAACTAATTAAGGACGTTTACACAACGTAACCACCAACCATCACAGGACCTTAATACGAGGTAAATACAACTAATTAAGGACGTTTACACAACGTAACCACCAACCATCCCAGGACCTTAATACGAGGTAAATACAACTAATTAAGGACGTTTACACAACGTAACCACCAACCATCACAGGACCTTAATACGAGGTAAATACAACTAATTAAGGACGTTTACACAACGTAACCACCAACCATCACAGGACCTTAATACGAGGTAAATACAACTAATTAAGGACGTTTACACAACGTAACCACCAACCATCACAGGACCTTAATACGAGGTAAATACAACTAATTAAGGACGTTTACACAACGTAACCACCAACCATCACAGGACCTTAATACGAGGTAAATACAACTAATTAAGGACGTTTACACAACGTAACCACCAACCATCACAGGACCTTAATACGAGGTAAATACAACTAATTAAGGACGTTTACACAACGTAACCACCAACCATCACAGGACCTTAATACGAGGTAAATACAACTAATTAAGGACGTTTACACAACGTAACCACCAACCATCACAGGACCTTAATACGAGGTAAATACAACTAATTAAGGACGTTTACACAACGTAACCACCAACCATCACAGGACCTTAATACGAGGTAAATACAACTAATTAAGGACGTTTACACAACGTAACCACCAACCATCCCAGGACCTTAATACGAGGTAAATACAACTAATTAAGGACGTTTACACAACGTAACCACCAACCATCACAGGACCTTAATACGAGGTAAATACAACTAATTAAGGACGTTTACACAACGTAACCACCAACCATCACAGGACCTTAATACGAGGTAAATACAACTAATTAAGGACGTTTACACAACGTAACCACCAACCATCACAGGACCTTAATACGAGGTAAATACAACTAATTAAGGACGTTTACACAACGTAACCACCAACCATCACAGGACCTTAATACGAGGTAAATACAACTAATTAAGGACGTTTACACAACGTAACCACCAACCATCACAGGACCTTAATACGAGGTAAATACAACTAATTAAGGACGTTTACACAACGTAACCACCAACCATCACAGGACCTTAATACGAGGTAAATACAACTAATTAAGGACGTTTACACAACGTAACCACCAACCATCCCAGGACCTTAATACGAGGTAAATACAACTAATTAAGGACGTTTACACAACGTAACCACCAACCATCACAGGACCTTAATACGAGGTAAATACAACTAATTAAGGACGTTTACACAACGTAACCACCAACCATCACAGGACCTTAATACGAGGTAAATACAACTAATTAAGGACGTTTACACAACGTAACCACCAACCATCACAGGACCTTAATACGAGGTAAATACAACTAATTAAGGACGTTTACACAACGTAACCACCAACCATCACAGGACCTTAATACGAGGTAAATACAACTAATTAAGGACGTTTACACAACGTAACCACCAACCATCACAGGACCTTAATACGAGGTAAATACAACTAATTAAGGACGTTTACACAACGTAACCACCAACCATCACAGGACCTTAATACGAGGTAAATACAACTAATTAAGGACGTTTACACAACGTAACCACCAACCATCACAGGACCTTAATACGAGGTAAATACAACTAATTAAGGACGTTTACACAACGTAACCACCAACCATCACAGGACCTTAATACGAGGTAAATACAACTAATTAAGGACGTTTACACAACGTAACCACCAACCATCACAGGACCTTAATACGAGGTAAATACAACTAATTAAGGACGTTTACACAACGTAACCACCAACCATCACAGGACCTTAATACGAGGTAAATACAACTAATTAAGGACGTTTACACAACGTAACCACCAACCATCACAGGACCTTAATACGAGGTAAATACAACTAATTAAGGACGTTTACACAACGTAACCACCAACCATCACAGGACCTTAATACGAGGTAAATACAACTAATTAAGGACGTTTACACAACGTAACCACCAACCATCACAGGACCTTAATACGAGGTAAATACAACTAATTAAGGACGTTTACACAACGTAACCACCAACCATCACAGGACCTTAATACGAGGTAAATACAACTAATTAAGGACGTTTACACAACGTAACCACCAACCATCACAGGACCTTAATACGAGGTAAATACAACTAATTAAGGACGTTTACACAACGTAACCACCAACCATCACAGGACCTTAATACGAGGTAAATACAACTAATTAAGGACGTTTACACAACGTAACCACCAACCATCACAGGACCTTAATACGAGGTAAATACAACTAATTAAGGACGTTTACACAACGTAACCACCAACCATCACAGGACCTTAATACGAGGTAAATACAACTAATTAAGGACGTTTACACAACGTAACCACCAACCATCACAGGACCTTAATACGAGGTAAATACAACTAATTAAGGACGTTTACACAACGTAACCACCAACCATCACAGGACCTTAATACGAGGTAAATACAACTAATTAAGGACGTTTACACAACGTAACCACCAACCATCACAGGACCTTAATACGAGGTAAATACAACTAATTAAGGACGTTTACACAACGTAACCACCAACCATCACAGGACCTTAATACGAGGTAAATACAACTAATTAAGGACGTTTACACAACGTAACCACCAACCATCACAGGACCTTAATACGAGGTAAATACAACTAATTAAGGACGTTTACACAACGTAACCACCAACCATCACAGGACCTTAATACGAGGTAAATACAACTAATTAAGGACGTTTACACAACGTAACCACCAACCATCACAGGACCTTAATACGAGGTAAATACAACTAATTAAGGACGTTTACACAACGTAACCACCAACCATCACAGGACCTTAATACGAGGTAAATACAACTAATTAAGGACGTTTACACAACGTAACCACCAACCATCACAGGACCTTAATACGAGGTAAATACAACTAATTAAGGACGTTTACACAACGTAACCACCAACCATCACAGGACCTTAATACGAGGTAAATACAACTAATTAAGGACGTTTACACAACGTAACCACCAACCATCACAGGACCTTAATACGAGGTAAATACAACTAATTAAGGACGTTTACACAACGTAACCACCAACCATCACAGGACCTTAATACGAGGTAAATACAACTAATTAAGGACGTTTACACAACGTAACCACCAACCATCACAGGACCTTAATACGAGGTAAATACAACTAATTAAGGACGTTTA